>LUCW03000173.1:27500-90000 GCA_001586965.3 Sphaeroforma sirkka
CGATCTGGAACTGATGCGAGAAAACATAGAGCATTTACTGAGAGAGAGTAAGAATGAGGTATATTATTTCACAATTTTGTATACATTCCACGTGCAGCAGTTCATTATCTCAAGTGTCATGCTATTTATGTAAGCGATTTATGAAATATCATCAGTGCTTAAGTCATTGCATGAGTACCTTTCCTTTGCGCTGTATTTTGAGTTATGTTAAACCTATACTGGCCATCGAGCATTGATGTCGCTGTATACTATACATGATCGACCCATCGTCCTTCCATTTTAATAGAAATTTGTTTTGTAGTTTCAGTTTATCCACTGCTTGAGTCAATGGTATCGCAATTCACATTGGTATCTCTGCGGTACCCACTCTTTTCACGACACTTCACAGGGAATTAAAGAAGGCAGACAGATCCTCGATAGTGAAGAGACGGCCGTCTCGCAAAAGTAAGCATCAATTTCTTCATATATCATCTTTCGACTGTTTAATTGTTGAATTGTATTTCTACACAAGCGTTGTCGCTTTGTTTGTGTTATCACTAAATCTGGCTAGTACACATCTGGTAACTTTCTCACACTTTTAAGTAACTAAATCATAGCCGGAAATTGCAATATGCAACCCAAAATTATTGCTTATAACCGAGAACCTGCCTAAAAGCGTGAAGTGAAAAGCGTATGTAGTAATTTCGTATGAACTGTTTTGTTTTCAGAGTGATTGACAAAATTGAAGAAAATGCTACAGATAAGATCTTGAGTGATGAACTACAGGCTGAGCAAAGTTTAGAAAAGGCACTCGACGACTTCGAAGTGCGACACGGGTACGGTATCTCATATTTAAAATTTAATAGCTTGTATGTGAACTTATGCAATATCTGCATATATTTCATCAATGCGTACTTGTGCATTGCGTACATATATTTCATCAATGCGTACTTATGCAATACGTACATATATTTCATCAATGCGTACTTATGCAATACGTACATATATTTTATCAATGCGTACTCAATACAATACGTACACATATTTCATCAATGCGTACTTATGCAATACGTACATATTTTTCATCAATGCGTACTCATGCAATACGTACTTATATTTCATCAATGCGTACTTATGCAATACATACATATGTTTCATCAATCTGTGCCTGAGAATGTCAATCGCCCGTCAATCGCCCAGTTGTGATCATGAATTCAAATATGTGTTGCACGCTCAGTTTACCATCAATTATTTATAAGGTCCATTGAATTTGTAAATGTACATGTCATTATACAGTACACACTTAAGACTATCGTATGTGAACGTGTGATCCGGGGGGTTTGTTTTCTTTTGCAAGTTGAATGCAAGATGCAAGAATTTATGTAGCTAATTCTTCTAGGAGATGACCGCATGGGAAGCGCATGTACTGTGGCCTGGTATGTATTCGAATTTTCCTACTGAATACAGAAAACTTGGTATGAGTACCCGTGCGGGCTTCCGTCTACATCCACTTCCCTGTCGCATTTATTATCATTTCTCAACATCATCCCTGAAACAGTCTTCTTCCTATCCTAAATATCCCTTGTGTAATTTTTATGCCGCATGCTCCGGTCTTGTTTCTCTTTTTTAGGGTTAACAAGAGTCGGGAGCCGAAATGCAAACAAGAGGAAGCGGAGATACTAAAGTGTTATCGGTAAGTAATGGTTTAGTAGTGTTTTACTGACAAGCACTGTTTTAGCAGTGGTTTTTCTTGAAGTACTGGTTTAGTAGTGATGTATTCGGTTAGTACTGATTTAGTATTGCTTTGTCCGATAAGTACTGGTTAAGTAGTGATCCATCCGGTAAATATTGGTTTAGCAGTGGTTAAGTAGTGCTTTATCGACAAGTAGTGGTTATACACTTTAGAACGCCCGCTTTCAGGACGACCAACTACACTGCTTCGAATTGTAGTGCGATGTGATGCAATGATTGTTACTTGCACATTTTCTGATCACCAATTCGGTCGCTGTGCGTGCGAATTAGGTCTGGAATTCACTTTTGAGTTGGATCTGTGTCAATGTTTAGGCGGATATTGTCAGTATACAGTAACAGTGCCCGGGAGTTCATATCTGTCTCGCAGTGTAATTTGTTTCACCGGTACATGTTCAAGTCCACCCCTATTTCTTGCACATGCTTTTGTAACACGTACTCGATTCGATATCGTTTCGCTCATCTAGAAACTCGAAAACCCCAGCGGACTGTCACGATCTGATAGAAAATTTCACTGTGTGCGTCGATACGTCAAGGAAGGTATGCTCATTTTTTAATACGTTTACGCATGTATAGCCTACATGAGATTCTTCTGACGTAGGTCCTATAAGTCAGCCTGAAACGCGCAGTACAATATGATCGGGATTAAGCAGTGTAACGTATGTCCGTGGGGTCAAGATACTGCTAGTGCGTTTCCGTTGTCGTTGATCTTATATGCGCTACCCAGCCAGCGTACACATGTACTCGTTACCGAACTTCAAAAGGCTCGTTATGCGCATTTCTCTTCTTTGTAAACCACTCAGAGCTCGCACATCAGCACATGTCCCACTTCAATGTAGCAGTCAGAACAGCGACAATTTCGTTCGGAGAGTTAAAGCCTATATCACTTTCTCTTGTGTCCTACTCGGTCCATATAATATAACAAGTTACGTACAAGTCTGTGCCTCTCGGTTGCTGCGTTCGATATATTCCCAATTATTCACCAATCCCTCCATCTTGCTTCCCAGAGCCGGATGCAAAGTTCGTAGTCTTCAACGGCCTACGCAATATCTTTGTCAGCCTACCGCTAGGAAGGCGTGTGTATTATTCTGGTGCCTATCTCTCTGGATTTTCCGGTCCTTTGAAAGCCCTCCCTTAGGTTATATGATGTCTTAAAGTAGTTATACGTATGTGGACTGAGAAGTCATCTACATATCCGATTAATCTAAAGGGATCTACCCAAATCAGTAAAGGATATGTGGAGAAGACATAATTCGCATCATTGCTAGTTTTCTTGGCTGGCAAGATATGCGCGACTGCACCAACATCAAAAACTCGCATTCTTGTTATCAGCAGTAGTGATTGCGACATCATATTTTCTGCTTCATTTGTTGACAAGTGCTCTTTCCACTCTGGAACGGTTTTTCTCAACTTGAATGATATCTATTCATTACGATATGAATCACAGAGCTATATATGACATGCGCCACATAAATAGAGTACACCAGTAAATTTCCGGCAAGTACGAATTGGCCTTTGGACCTGCAAGATTGTCATTTTCACACATAGACCATAAGAATTGCTAAATATAGCATTCTCGATTGTACACATAAATATAATTTGAGTAAAATTCGGAAGGTATTCAAGCTACGCGTCCTGGTCATGAAGTGACTTGATCATTCTGTCAGCTTAACGTCATAGCATAATAAGGCGAAGGAAAGATCGCGCATGATTAACTCATATGTCCACGTGGACACTAGCGGATACTTTGAAGTGGATCAATGAGCCAAGTTTTTTTTAAAGGCTAAACCATATTGTGCATGGAATACTATTCTATTTTTAGAAGGCTATAATTAGGGGAAATTTTTTTATATTTAAAAAAAAACAAGTTGAAAAAAATACCACAACCCATTTTTTTTAAATAAATAGGGGTATAGCGTTTGGTGTTTTTTCGTTTCAACGTTTTTCTAGATATCGTGACTGGCGGCTGGCCTGTCGCTGTGGGGCGTGGGCTCCCCTGTCAAGTGTCAACAGTGCCAAGTGTGAGGGCGAGGCTGCATATCTGGAAAAAAACGTTAAAACGAAAAAAAAAACACCAATGAACTCAAACCCGTTTTTTTAAAAAAACACACGAAACATTATAATATTACGTCCCAGAATTTGGCGCGAAACGCGACAATCAGTTTTGGCTTTTATTGTTAAGGTTCACCTATTTCATATTAAAAGCCGCATTTATATATGTATTCGTACACATACATCACTGCATTCTCCACGTACATGTACACACCTGTGTCAACGTATAATATACCGTATGTTCGATTGTGACGGATAAGCTTATATGAAAGCTTGTGCATAGTGCCATCCGTTATTACATATCATCTCGTGCATATACGTGTATATACTAAAAGAATTGTGTTCGTGTACTTAATAAATAAGTCATGATGACGGCGTCAGGAACAAATGGCCTTGTCACCAAGCGAGCGCGAGAATCGTCTCCATCACCCGCGCCACCACTACGCACACAAACACACACACAACCGAATAATCTACCTCTGGTACCTCAGCCAAGTGCAATGAAACGTATGCGCGTGGAAGACACAAGTAGGGACCAGCGAGTGTGGAGCAACAACCCTTCGCGAGATGTGTTTGCGAGTATGTGTCGGAGGTCTGGTATCATGGATGATAATGAACATGAGAAAGACTTCAGTATCATCTGCACTAGTAAGGCCAAAGATGATGAGACCCAAGAAGCCAAAAGGTTTTATATTCACAAATTTGTACTCAGGTTGGTTAGTCGCGAGTTGAACGACGAGATCAAGGCTACGACAGACAAGAAATTGCACTTAGAATGCTCAGAACCGGCCGGCCAAATATTTGTGAATTACTGCTATTTGGGAGAGAATGTGTACAACGAACTCAAGCCCAGCAATGTGTTCGAGGTGTTTGAAATAGCCAAGAAGTATGCCGTACGACCTTTGATAAAGTTGTGCGAGAACTACCTGCACAACAATCGTAAACAGAGGTGTCTCGCGCTCCTGGCTTACGCGCCTGAGGAATCAGTGGCAGTTTATCTTGAAACCGCGAAACAAAACTTCTGTTCACTAGTCGGGGCACCAGCAGATGTGGTTCACCTACCTAAGCAGATATTTAAAAATGTGATGACAGACGAGCGCCTGATGGTCGACAGTGAAAGGTTTGTCTATGAAACTGTGATGCAATGGATCAAGGCGAATTCAGACGGGCCAGAGTGTGCAGCAGAATTATTGACAGATTGTGTAAAGCTAGAGCGCTTACTTGTAGGTATGTTTTTCCATCGTTGTCTGTATATGTATCCTTTTGTTTGTATGTATATGTATCTGTATGAATGCACGTGTATTTATGGATGTATGCTCGTGAATATGCTCGTGGATCTATTAATATGGCACACACCCGCAAGTATTATACATATACGTATACGTGTCTCTGTTTCATTACACTTGAATGTGTGTATGTTTATATTTGTGTATATGTCTGGATATATGTGCAATTATATGAATATATATATATATATGGGTGTGTGTGTATGTGTGTGTGTGTGTATGTGTGTGTGTGTGTTTGTCTGTAAGCGCCCCTGTGTCCGTGTGTGTGTGTGTCTGCTGTGTGCCTGTGCCTGTGCCTGTGCCTTGCGTGCCTGTGTTTTTCATATAATATGTATATATATATATATATATATATTATATATGCATGCGTGTTCTCATATATATATATATATAGTTTAAGTGTGTGTGTGTATGTGTGTATGTATGTATGTGTGTACTTTAATATATATATATATATATATATATATATATATATATATATATATATATATATATATATATATATATATATATATATATAAATATAATATATTATATACATGTATGTATAGAGTTGGGGGAGGTGTGGTTGTGTTCGGTTTAATCCATTAATATTTAAAATGTTTGTATACTATCATACTACCAACCTACGATAGCGCAGTGTCAGAAGTATACATCAATTTAACAACGTTCATTGTAAAAGTGCATAGTATAAACTTCCTTTGGGTAGTGTTCAACACAGCCCTCTATCGAATGTAGCGAATTCTCCTGGGTTTTTGTATCAACGTAGCAAGCGCGGGTTTGCTGGGCACTTGCATATTTCTCTCGCAAATGTAGAACGGTATCAACGGCATGTTATATTGCCTCCTGTGGGGTCATCTGCAGCGCTGCATTCTAGAGATTAGCAATTCATTGTTTTACGTACGTTCACTCAAGCTTGTCTTCTATTTTCAACAATCCTTGTAGAGGAGGGTCCTAAAAAGGCTGAAATCTATACGGCCGAGATGATGCAAGTTGCACCGGAGGTATGGGATCTCGCAGTTTTGATCGCATGCTACTATTCAATATACTAATCTTGCAATTGTTCACGCGGGCCTGAATTTACTATTTTGTTTTTAGTTCCGATTTGTGTGTAATGGGGTGGATACTATTCCTCTGTTGTCATCTTGTTTGATAAGGCCTTTAGTTATGAACTTATGACTTACCGATCATGTTCGGATGTCCCTCGCAGGTCACACAAGGTCTTTGGCTTGCAGCTATGCAAAACTTTTTCGGTTTGCAGAATCAGCTGTGGACGGAAGAATTGGTGAATAAAATGCGGCCTCGGTGCCCATATGGTTTCTTGCAGCTTCGCATCACTGACTTTAGTTCAAGTATGCTTCACATTGTTCTGTGTAATTAGTATTACTGACCCACATAATTCTGCTAGCAAACACCGTATACCTGTGCTTATATCAGAATATATCAGTACTCTGTTTTAAATTGAAACTATGTTGGGTTGTTATGGAAACTCGTGATCGGCATGCGGGCTCGGTACCAGGGTACTATATTGGTCATGCCATCTTTCTGTACATGCGGGTGCAAATGTATCGGAGACTACGAGCACAATGGTATAAAGAAATTTTGCGAATCTGCAATGCTGCTGACTTTCTCTGGTTGAATCTATATGTACCCATCTCAGACCAGAAAAATCATTAGCTTACTGTGAACAAACTATATTGCCATATTGTAACAGCAGTCAACACGAATGTCAAAATTATCCTTCCTTCATGCAAATCGAGAGAATAGGGCAAAAAAAAAAGTTGTTTCTACAGACAAAAATCTATATATGCTATCCATACCATGCATAGGTTTATTTGCTGTTTTTTTTTTCCTTGATGCAAAATGTTATTGCGTTCCTTCCCATTATAAATTGCTCAGCTCGTGTAATTTCCATACGGTTCGGCTTTGGCAGCTCCGCATACATACTTGAGTAGCGAAAGTTGTCGAGCACGGTCTGCAGCTACCAATCCACTTGTTTTGAGTGGGTTGCAATATACTTCAACAGATCACAGACAAATTCCGGAGCTTTTTATTTATTATTTGTTCTTGTACGAAGGAATGTCTTCAACTGGGCAAGTTGCAATGTATTCTGGTAAACTATGTTGAAATTATGTATATATATATATATATATATATATATATATATCGACTCTCATTCCCTAGTCTCTCGCGCGATGAAAATCTTGCGTTCTGATCGAGTTGTAGTGTATCTGTTTTGCTTGAGCAGGTTTTCTGAGCATATTTAGTCTCTAGAATGTTCGCTTATTCGATAAACTGTTGTGCATGAATACAGAACCCGGCACCGAGTGGAAGGGCCCGCTGACCACCATTGTTGATGCGCAATTCAGGCTCAGAGTGATTATCAATCAAACTGGCGGGTACTTTTCCAGTGGCCCCGTCGAAATTCGGGCGAAAGTCGAGATGATGTTCGAGTAAGTGGCAACAGTACTTGCGGTTACCTCGTTCTAGCCCCATGCTATTTCACTGATCGCTCCACTGATGTGACACAGTTATAATTTATTGCAGGAATTGTTTTTTTTTGGTCGTTGGCTTATCCATGTACCCCCTATAAATTTACTCAGCCGCAATGGCGCAGACCGCTACCACCCGTTATGGCCATACTCTGTAGACTACAGGATACACGACTTGCAAACGCCTCCGAAGTCTATGAAGGTACTGCGCTCGACAACACCAGATTGGGTCACTCTTACTAACATATCGCAGCTTGTCAATCAACACCACGTCAATAACGGCTTCATGGTGGTATCTGCGAGGATCACCAGAGCCTAAAGTTATTGACAAAGCCTCGTTTCCTACTTGGGCTCATGTACTCGCGGTATAGTCGTCATCTCATTGAATACTGATGATGATTCAAATATCCGCAAGCCTCAAAGGTTGTGATTTCCAATATAGTAGTACCTGGTGAATATATATTCCAGGTATCCGTCGCTTGAGGCACACAAACGACAGCATTGGTATTTGTTTCAAACAATACCAGCGGAATGGTATAGTTATATTCTGTGGAACAAGAAATTTAGTTCTTCTCGCCGGTCTTTGGCACTGTGCGGTGGCTATGAGCTCTCGTACAAGTTAATGGTTGCCAAGAAGTTCGCGCTTATGTATTTTTTATTCGCACAGAAACAGGCGATTGCATATGTTTGCTCTACTCCTGTGAGAGTGCCAATTTTCAAACGGCACAAGTGAGATAACCTCTCCATTCTCGCCCCGTTGTTAGCCCTGCGTCGTCTTCGGAAGTATACTTGTTTCAACGGATTACCGCGAAGACCTAAATATGAATAAATTAGTTCGCGCTCAGTATATTATTGATTCCACGGCAGCACTTATTTCCAGCAATGTCTCGCCTTTGCAGCATCGTTCCAAAGCTATATTATGTCTTGAGATTTTGCACATGTGCTCGTGTGTGGAATAATGGCACGCTTGTACCTCAGTACGTCCGTGTCAAGGTGTTCGAGTTACGAACCAAATGCAGGTGTCCGGCGTATACCTCCGCCAATGGATACCAATATTAATGAATTCCAAGGCAACATTTACAACAACTTTGTAATCAGTGTCGACGGCCCCAATGTCCCTTAGTATCTTCAGCTGGTAAAAGCGCCCAAAATCACCGATATGTTTCTGCTTTCGAACCAATCAGTGGTAGTCAATGTCATCGTGCACGACAAGTTCTTCCCCAACTACTTCAATTAAACATTGAAAGGGGAAAATCAGAACTCGTTTCCTGTGGTTAATCGCAGGCTTTTCCAACCACAAGTCGAAGTTAGAAAGGTGGCAATATCTCTGACGCTGTGATGCTTCTACGGGCGCGTACGATGCTCTCGTACAACCTGCTGAAGGGTTTGAGCTTGGCTAGCCTTACTACCATATATACACGTTGTCGAGCTAATTCGCAAGTTAGAGTTGAAATGTGGTTTTATAGCCGATATATTTCTATTGACTTAAAACGATATACTATGAAGTATAAGCGGCTGGATACGGTAGCAATTAATCTGCCTCGGACAGCGCGTGAAAAAAATACACAAATAAATATACAACCATAATCGATGAGAATGTTTTCGATAATGTAGAGTGCTATTCTGGCGCGTCTGCCGTATCATTTAAACTCCCGACAGTACATACATACACGTCTACCAATTGACCTACGAAATGCATTTGCTGAGTTCTTTTATTAGTGCTTTCTATAAACGTCAACTAGCGACGTTTATGTTCTTTTGTACTGTGAGCGGCCATTTGTTTACTCACATCTCGCATCTATAGATGCGTGTTGGAATATTTTTCTTTCCAACCCTCAAGGCGTTTAAGTCTTTTAAAAATATTGCTTACCGCCACCAACAATAATGTCGTTATTTTGACACCCTATAGCTCAGCAGACTTTGCTTCTTAAACCATCTGCTTTCCTGGGGTATCGAGTTGCAGCGAAGCGGGCCTCAGGCGCACTCGATTATGACCATATCAGTGCATTTGCACTGACTTTTTTTATACTCGAACGTGTGCGTTTGTATGCTCTGTACATACCCCAGTGGGTGTGATAAAGTTTCCAAACATGCTTCATTTCGAAGCAGTGTTTAACGTCCCGAAGCATACAACCCATACCCACTGTTCTAAAATGCTTCTCTCATGGTACCCAGTACGTGATTTGACTGGTGATGGCCACATAGAAAAGTAGTATGACTAGATGTATCGTCATTTCACATTCCTCCCACAACGCCGACCAATGATCACCACTTGATGGGTCGCTCGTTCTCGTCGTGGCTTGCATCCGTGTCATCGTTGCCATACTGCGATTGTGTACGTGCAAGGCGCCTAAGTTCCTTCTCACGCCCATCGTGCTCGTGAAGACGGGAGTCACGAGTTTCGCACGTACCTCGGCTATCCATGGAGTTGTGGGTGGTGTTTTGGTTGGTATTGTGCGCGCCTTTGGTGTGTGCGTGATCGAGTTCTGTTTCCTCATTCGTGCGGCTTCGTGAGAACGACGCCGATGGCGGGCCATAGTCTCTGGAGAACTCTCTTGTGTAAGAGTGTCGCAAGCGTGGCTGGGGCGAGCGTACCATAGGATGATCAGGATTGTACGCCAGCTGGTGCAGTCTCTCACTGTTGCGTCGTGTCCTCGATTGGTCTGTGTGCATGCTCATGCTCGAGTGGGAGCGTGAGTGTGCATACACATGTGGTTGTTCATACATACCAATTCCTGCACGAGGTGGTGGTGGAAGGCCTTGGTAATGGGGAGTTACCTCGTATGGGCCTCTATTACCGTACCGTGGGGCTATGCGATTTCCGTATCGTTCATTGTAACTACTACCTGCGTTCAGGTAGTGGCTGTCGTTGAAGCGTGGAGCTATTGTATCGCGTTGTAAACTTTTGATGTATGTAGCAGCACTCTCCATTGCAGCTTCGGGTGTTTCGCAACGGAAGTGTCCCGGCAGAACGTGCTGCGTGTACGTGATAGTAGAAGTTGTGGTAACATTAATCTATAGATTTTAGAACTTGCGATGATAAAGAGTTTCCATATAAAAGTATTGGAGCGTAAGATGAGTGGAAACAGTCTGTCAATATACAATTTAAGCATGTGCTACTTTTACCGACAAACTACAACTTCAGTCTGCCGGCATAATGAATTATCAATCTTTCAAAATTGATACACGCAAACCGCAACAATACATAATTTATGAATTAGCATACTATCCCTAACCAACAACCGGCCAATCTGCACTAGTACAAGCGGGTCACACATACCTGTAGTTCAGCCAGCGCCGCGACAGTAATATCGAATTTTTGGCTA
Organism: Sphaeroforma sirkka; assembly: GCA_001586965.3. Lineage (NCBI taxonomy): Eukaryota > Ichthyosporea > Ichthyophonida > Sphaeroforma > Sphaeroforma sirkka. The sequence continues at coordinate 38,385 of LUCW03000173.1, forward strand.
TCGTTGGAGGCACTTCTTCGAATAGACTTGTATGGGTGGTAGGGCTGTGGTGAACTGAGCACAGATGGCTGTCTGCGTGAATACTGTACCTGTGGAATAGTATTACCACTCGTTTCCATCTGACCGTGTATGCTCGGACGCTCCTGCGCACTCGCTGGGCGTTGTTGATACGTAGGCGAAGGCCCTCTGCTAGGCCCCTCACTTGCCTTAAATACGGGAGAAGCACGTGATTTATCCGCACTCACACCAACATACTTACTGTTGCCGGCTTTCTTGCTGTGCACGTCTGTCTCAGCCTGCTCGCGCTTGAGCTCGTCACGTTTCTTTTGCCGCTTGTTCTGAAACCAGTAACGTATGGTTTTCTCGGGCAGCTTGAGTTTCATCTGTAGCTCCAGCCGTTTCTCTGAGCTGGGCTGGTCGTTTTGCTCCAGCTCAGCGTTAAGTATCTGTAGCTGTGCCGGTGAAAAGCTTGTGCGTGATCGCTGCTGCTTCGTGGTGTTTGGACTGGGAAACTGTATATCGGTCGCAAAGCCTTGACCATGATTACCTTTGTCTTGGCGTGGTTCCTCGGAGTGTACATGAAGGTTGTCCATGTTCATACCAGAGAGACTGCTCACGGAAGTATACGAGACCGCCCGTGATTCCTTTTGAAGTATGCTCGTAGAATGATTACCTTTGGTATTTGAATTGATAGGTCTCTCTCTACGGTTGTTGTACCACGAGCGATTATTCTCGATGTGTCGACCAGCCTCGCCGTTCGAGTTCTGAGAGTGATAAGCTGGGTGGTTGTATTCTCGTTCAGCGACCATTAGCAAGGCGCTGGCACCTTTACGGTGATCCTCTGGGGAGGGGGGTTGATCTCTTTCTGACAACATTTGACCTTTGACCTCTAAAATGGTGCGAGAAATGGTAAAGGTAGGACGTCTTCAACATCTATGTTGTTGTGCGTTATTTAAGAGAATAAAAATACACTAGAATTTTTGCATGCGCTATTGCGCTCCCTCCTTGTTTTCCGAAATAATATATTTTAAAAATATGTATGTACATAGAGAAGTTTTTCTTTTCAAAAAACAAAAACAAATATTCGAATGCGAACAGCGGCTTCAAGAAGCCTTCAACCCAAATTGAATTATCGGACAAGTCATCACACAGACACACAGACACAGTGATATGAAAAATATTTTATTTCCACTGATGATTGTCTTCCCTGTGATCCTCTCTCCCCTCTCTGGGCCCGTGCTGTGTGGGACTGATGGCTGATGAGGTGTGGGGCTGTGCCGCTGTGGCCGCCAGAGCGTGGGCTGACTGAGTGACTGGGCTCACTATGGGCACTGTGAGAGACATCACTCACATCACTCATCAGACAAGAGAAGTGAGAACTGTCTGACAGACGTGACTGTGAGTCAGTGTTTCAGTGACAGTTGCTGAGTGCTGATGCCAATCAGTACCCAAGTTGAGAGTAGATCCACCATAGGTTAAAATGCAAAACGCTTTGGCCTTTGCATATTGCGTATGTAATTATTTTATTTTTTGACATAGCATAGCCCTCCTCGACATAGCCGCCCTCAAAGACATTTTTGAAGGAACTAATTTTTTTAATTAAATCTAGTCAAAATTTTAATGGTATCATAACGTTTCCATTTGAAACGTTCTTGTTATTTACTCCGATTAATTATTTTGAAAATATTTCAACCCAATCATATAGCTCGTGTACAATTTCGTCCAATCCGATTTAAGTAATAATCGAGATAAGTAAAACTATTACCAAATAAAAATTGGAAGCTCAAATTTTTTCTGTAAACGACTAAACGAGTAAACGCTGATGGCCCGATGACCACGTTCTCTTGCACATGAGCACTCTCGGACACACTGTAGCTGAGTGAAGCTTCTTAATCTCTTGACTCTTATAGGAGGGCGCAGGGCCAGAAGCTGAGCTCTCAACTAATACCTCTCTCGCTCTATTTACAGTAAGTCCAAGCCCCATTACATGTATTGGAGTTATATAATTATTTAGATCCGTAGTGTGGAAACCATATACATATGCCATAGTTATTACTATCCGCAAAGATAAATTATTGCTGAGCGTAAAATATTTAAGATATATCGAAGGCGGAGGATGTGATAGTATCCACTTTCTCTTTTAAACATTTAATTTATTTTGTCGAAGGCATCGTAGAATAGTTAACGTAAGCTACTGTCCTGGTTTCTGGAAAAACATCACAGGCGTTCCGAATCTAAGTACGAGCGATTATTCATTTATGCGATATACTGAGAAATCCATCGGAATCCTGTACCAACGGACAGTGATTCGATATCAGTACATACTTTAACAAAAAGATAAATAATAATACAATTCCCCCGCCTCCAAAATAAAAAAAAATTGATATGGGGCCTAAGGAAACAGATACTAGTAGTCTTTAGCGTGAAGCAATAGTGACATCACCAAATAATGGCGAGGCGAACATAGACAAAAAAAAATACAAAAGTAACATAGCTATACAAGCAGGAAACGAGAAAATACGACCAATAAACGTACAAATTTGGAAAAATGTAAAGAAAAAACTATATACGTGCGAAGCCAAGTGCAAACGCAGCTATATAGAAAGGATAAAGGCCTCATATATACATATGGAAAGCAATAGAATATATAAACATATATATATATATATATATATATATATATGTATATATATATATATATATATATATATATATATATATATATATATATATATATATATATATATATCATGCATGTATATATATCATATATATATATATATATATATATATATACATAATATGTATCTGGATATTACAGATATGGATATACAGATACAGATATACATATATATATATATATATATATATATAATATATATATATATATATATACATATATACATATATATATACATATATATATATGTTATCAGAATATATATATATAAATATACATGTATATTATATATACATATATACATATATATATAAGCGAAGGTGTGATGTTGTATAACGTGTACATAGGTGAGCTACATCCTATGTATATATATCTGCGTACATACATATCATGTAAATATGCACGTGCATATATATATGCACGTGCATATATGTATGCATAATTTTATACATTGTGTGCGAAGATTGAAACGAACGATTACGACAGACAAATTAGGACTGTAAACGAATTAACAAGCCAGAACATAGTGGTGATTCCACGAAGAAATACGGACGAAGAACTGTTCCGACGACCCTAGAAACAGAAAGACTAAATGAAAATAGATACATTAAGTTAGCGAAAAGTTGCGAAGCAGCTCGATACATCGATTAACTTACCCTCTCCGTATCCTTGCTTCTTTACTACAGAGCACATGAAGATTTCAATCGGTCGAGTCTCGTTAAGTGTAACCTTGCCTTTGCCAGTGGTAGCACCCTGTAGCCCCAATGCCATACGTAAATCATCTTCACTTGTGGCGTACTGTTTGTCAATCTTGTTACCCAGAATTAAGAATGGGACTGATCCCAGTTCCTCTGATGATAGCAGAGCCTGGTTATATAGCAAATAATATAAAATTGGGGTGACAAGACTGAATCGCGATACACGTGTTTCAGACAACACATTGAGGTCCAAAGTGGATATACCATTGTGCGCCACAAGAGGGTGCTGTGTACCAATCGTTGTTATTCTTTAATTAGACAACGTCCCCAAACAGAGTCGCGAACTCTTATACCAAAGACTAGCAAACGAACATTGACGTTCCCTATGACTCTTCACCATGTGCAAACAACATGAATTTGAACAAGTATAACAACTTCAACGTCAGGAAAAATGCGACGCAGTTATGTAAACTTGGTACACAATGAGCTATATCATCAAATTAAAGTGCGTAATGCCCTGATATATCTATTCCATAACAAGAGATAGTTGCTACCAATAAGGTCTTTGGTGAGTTGCCACATAGCAATTGCATATACGACAATGACGAACGTGAGATGCTGATTTGAACAAATATACAAATTCGACCTTCTAAGCCAACGAAATCCGCTCAGATATTCGAGACGAAGAAAAATGACGCAGAAATACACCATGATCACACCTTCAAACTAAGGTGTCAAGAGCATAAACTACACACAAAAATACTACATACATCCAGCTCAGCCTTTGACTCGTGAAGTCTTTCTCTATCGGCAGCATCGACGAGGTATACGATAGCATCGACCGATGGGTAGTAGTCACGCCATACGCGACGTGCCTGAGCGTGACCTCCTAGATCAAAGGTACGGAATTTGATCCCACCGATGGCTAACTCCTCCATGGCTGTTACACAACAGAAACGGTATAGTTCATATTATTAGTGGCAATTTTATGCGATTTAAAAGAATGTACAAAGATAGACGATCAAGAACTGAGAAGGAGGCATAACAGTACGATATAGCTAACAGAAAACTACAAAAATAAACCCGGAGCACGAAAAACTCCAACAGCGAGACAACATTGATGTATATATACATATATATATATGTGTGTATATATATATATATATATATATATATATATATATATATATATATATATATATATATATATAGATACATATTTATATATATATATATATATATATAAAGATGAATATAAACATATATACATACATATATATATGTTATGTGTATGTTTACATTTTGTACATATGTACATATATATATATACATATATATATGTATTACATATATATATATATATAGTATATATATATATTATTATATATATATATATATATATATATACATATATATATTGTATACATGCTGATATGAAAAAAATATGCAATGTATGTATGCATATACAGATATATATAATAGATATATATATATATTATATATTATTAAATGATATTATATTGATGATGATGATGCGTGATGTTGTGCCATTGTGCGTGTTGTGCGTGCGTGATGCGCATTATTATAATTGTATATTACATAACAATATATATGCACTTACCATGCGTTACATATATATATATATACATAATAATACATACGTACGCATAAATGCATGTGCACGTGTATGCAAATAATGCATTACGCATATATATATATATACAATTAATATAAATAAAATTATTATGCATAATATATATGCATAGACAGATATATTATATATAACAACCTATATATATATTACATATATATATATATTATGTATATTATATATTATTATTATTATTATTATATATACATATATATTATATATTATTGCATGCATGCATGCATGCATGCATACACATACATATTATTACATACATTACATGTATGAAAAAATACATATATATATATTATATACATATATATATATATTAATATATTATATATATTATATATATTATATATATATATTATTATATATTATATATGAAGTGAAATATATACACAGTTAAACCACACAAAAAACGCACATCTTTTGTATACATGCACGTGTGTGTAATAATGTAACCTGTGTCCGTGTATTGAGTGCGTCCGTAATGTGCGTGTGTGTGTGTTTATATTATTATAAACATATACGTATGTATATAAGATTATATGTCCGTGTGCATGAATGATATGATGATATATTATATATATATATTATTATATATATATATATATAATACATAAACATATATATATATATATATATATAAATATATATATTATATATATATGTATATGCATATTATTATAAACATATATATATATATATATATATATGAATATAGATAATACGAACATATATATATGTAATCATATATATTATGTTGTGCGTACGTGCGTGCGTGCATGTATGTATGTATGCATATATACATACATATATATATATATATATACATATTATATATATATATATTATATATTATTATTATTATATATGATATATATATTATGTGCGTGCGTGATGATGTGTGCGTGCGTGTTTGTTGCGTGGTGTGCGTGCGTCCTTTATGCATCCACGTATGTATGTATGTTCAGTATATACGTACGCACGCATGCACGTATGCATTATACACGCATATATACGTACGCATGAACGTACGCATAGCATATATGCACGTTATGCATTTAGGAACGTATGCATGTATGCATGTGCAGGTATGTATACACATTACAAAACAAACAACCTAAACTCACCACACAACATCATCCCATTGATCCACACATCTATATAACATATAACCATAGATATATATATATATACAGATATACATGTGCGTGCGTGTGTGCGTGCGTGTGTGCGTGTGCGTGTGCGCGCGCGTGCGCGTGCGTGCGTGCGTGTGCGTGTGTGTGCGCGCGTGCGCGCGCGTGCGTGTGTGCGTGTGTGTGTGCGTGCGTGTGCGTGTGTGTGTGTGTGAGTGTGCGTGTGTGTGCGTGTGCCAGGTGTGTATGTGCATGTGATTGTGTTGATCATTGTGTTATGTGCATATGTAAATTATTGTATGTATATATTATTATTATTATTATATATACATATATATATATATATATATTATATTATATATATATATATATATATATATATATATATATATTATTATATATTATATACATATACGTATTGCGCATACATATTATATATATATACATCCCAATAAATACATATCCATATATGCATATACGTACACACACATACATATTATTACGCAATGTGTGTTTGTGCGCAACAACATGCGTATTATAGATTTATATAAAATATATATTATTATATATATATTATATATTATGCATACGAAACGATATGCGTTTGTGCGTTTGCTTTTTTACATGCATACACGCATGCATACACATCACATCACATGTTATATATTTATATCATACTTCCAATGTATCCATACGCATATATATATATGTATAATATATATATATATATATTATTATTATTATTATTATATATATAATATATACATACATAATATACATATATGAACAACGTGTGGTCCCTTGTGTGTGTTATGCATGCATATACATATATACATGCATAATATTTGATGCATATACATATACATATATATATATATATATACATATATACATGTGTGTGTGTGTGTGTATGTGTGTGTGTAATATACATATACATATTATTATATATATATATATATATATATATATATATATATATATATATATATATATATATATATATATATATATATATATATATATATATATATATATATATATATATAGGTGTATATACGTGTGTATGTATATATCTATATAATATCAAATTGGGTTGATAAAAAATACTCGCTTTGGTTTCTAATATTTACTGAACGCAAACCCGCTATCTATGTAACAATTAATCCGTTGTGAACGTACTTACTTGGATGAAGTGTTGGATTGTGTTGAGAAATTCGGTCATCCTTCAGCATGTGAAGGAGAGTCGTCTTTCCGGCATTGTCGAGTCCCAAAAAAACGATCTTAGCGTTCTTTGATGCGAGGCCAAGAAAATTTAAGGCTCCCCAGAACCAATCTACCATAAACATATTGAGTCTGTATGCAGAACCGCATGTAACAGAAACGGTGAAAGTGGAAACAATAAGTAAAAGCTAACTTCGAAAAATATTTGCTTCTGCTGCTACAAGCTTCCGAGTCTGCAACAAGCCAGCGTAAGTAGCTAAAATTACGTAACAGCAAGCAAGATATTCTACAAAAATTGTGAACCGAACAGTATTTCAGTCTCGCATTCGAAAATCAACTGACAACGATACTGCTGCAAACGATACAACAAAACATAACAAAATAAAACCGATGCCGACAGAGAAAATATGCGACTTTTCTAACATCTCAGTCTGTACAGAAGAGACACGTTTCCCACACACGCACCTTTTTTGTAATATACAGCTTACTGATGACTTATCTTCCGTGTTTCAAGATGAAGTATACAGTTGTACATACCATGAAATAATTACACCACCCCATGATGAAACATGATACATGATGATGATGATGGTTTTCAAAACAATCGGTGATAATATAGTGATTACGACATAATTAGTACACCATCGTGTAATTTGCGACTTGTGTCATCCCAGAAAAGGTGTGGGTGCAGACAGCCTCTACAGCCAATGATATTAACCAGGACTTACAAATAAAACATCATTTGTTCGTTCATATTTTATTTGTATTTTATTATACCTCCAGCGATGAACGCAGTTCGGTCTTTTATTTATTGTTTCGTATCCTCTGTTGTCCCTAGCTGTTGTCCTTTTGGTCTTTTCACAGGGGAGGTTTCAGGTTATGTGTGATCATGCTTTTTTTTATACCTTTTTTTTTTTAAATATGCTATTTTTATTGAAAAGGCCGTATGTAGCCCATGTATTTTTTTTACAAATATGCACTCTAAAACAAAATATTTACTTGAATATAATAAAGTAAAACCATATTTTAGATATACAAAATTTACTGGACATAATTTTTTTTTCAATTACGGCGGGTGTGTAGTACATATGTACCTGTATAGTAGGGTACATACAGGACAGCGGGCATTTACGATTTAAAACGCGAGACCCACAACAAAAGTAAATGCTTATCTTACATACATCAGTACATTGCGGGATAATATATCACATACTGTAGCTGTATAGTACTACTGAAATCGATTGAACATTGCTGGTATTCCATGTTCATTCTGGTACCCTATAATTCACAAAAACATCTATATAGAGAGGGGTGGATATAATTGTAGTCCTAAATAATGGTTTGCAGACCTGAATAAAAATAGCAGTATAGAGGTGCGCGATACAACCCTCGCAGTGAATATATAAGAAAAAAATCCTCAGAAAAACCACACACACACATTCTTATCATATATATATATATATATATATATATATATATATATATATATATATATATATATACGTATGTGTGTGTGTGCATGTGTGTGTTTGTTTGTTTTATGTGTGTGTGTGTGTGTGTGTGTGTTTGTGTGTGTGTGTGTGTGTATGTTTATATATGTGTGTATAAACCGATATATATATGTGTGTGTGTGTGTGTTTATATATATATATGCGTGTGTATATATCCGATACGTGCGTCTGTGTGTGTGTGTGGCACGTTTTTCATGTATATATATGCATATATATATATATTATATATATTACATATGTGTGTGTGCGTTATGTAAGAGTTTATATATATATATACATATATATTACGTGCGCGTGTACGTGCGTTATGTAAGTTCATGGTATATATATATATATGCGTGCGTGTGCGTGTGTGTGTGTGTGTGCATTGTTTTTATTGCATTATTATTATTATTATATATATATATTATATATGCCATTATATGTATATATATATAATATATATATATATATTATACATTATTTATTACATTATGTAATAACACATGTATATATATATATATATAATATATATGATGATGTGTGCGTCCGTGTCCTGTGTCCATGCATCGCGTGTGCATAAATATATATATTTATATATATATGTATATTATATATATATATATATATATATACGCATTTATCTATCCATAATCATCCATATCATTATATATATATATATATATATATATATATATATATATATATATATATATATATATATACATACATATATATATATGTATATGTATGTATGTATGTATATATATATATATATATATATATATATATATATATATATATATATATATATATATATATATATATATATATATATATAAACATATAAATATATACATATCCACCCAATGAATTTTTTTAGAATATTGATCCACGATTGTACACGTGTTTTTAACTCTATACTCAGATACGACATTTTCATATATGCTTCTAACTATATATTTACATAGGACACTTTTCACATATGCTTGTCTCTGTACTCACATACAGAGACTCAGAGAGTCAGTAGTATTATTATGTATTTGATGTATGCGTACAATACGATACTGGGAGCGCAAAAATACCTGCTGATTTAATTTTAATTTCTGCACTTGTACCATGCCGTAATATAATAAAAGATATATGTAGTGTTTTCTCGGTTACAACTGTAACTTATTGCGACAGCTAGTGGTGTAGAAGAAAAAGGAATTCGACTCGAGGGTCCAAGCTACTAATCCGCTCGATCGCATCCCTCATTGTACATAGGCTCCTAAAAAGACACACTGGGCGAAATAACGACCTTGCGTGACTACCGTGACTGTGGTCTGTGAGGCGTGATTCGTGAATCAAAATAGTCTTCCGTATATAAAAAACCCCAATAATATATTCGTAATTTTATATATTTACTGTATGCCATAGCCAACTGATAAAACGGCTATGAGAGATAAAAAATGACTCATGATTTTTACCACTCAGCCGCCGCCGCCGGTCGGTCACTGTGGCATTCGTGATTTTCGGTCACAAGAGAGTATTTATGGACATCTTCTGATCAAAAGATAATGATTTTTTAGAAAAACACCATTTTCACAGTTGTATATAATTTAATATAGCGAAATATGCCTGATGGTCAGTCCTCAACAACGCAGGCAACTGAGAAAAGGACCACTATGCCAGGTGACCAAAACCTTAACGATGGAGATATCGCGTTCGCTACTCAGTCAAGCGATTCCGCTATCGACATGGATGAATGTGGGAAAAAGGACTTCCCTATTTGGTACGGTGTGGATCTTGTCTCCATCGGCAGTGGCGTGACTGTCGACGCGTCAGTGAGATCGAGTTTACGTTATCGCGCTCGCAAACTCCGATCCCACACGGCATTACTAAAGCGTAAGATAGCTGCTGGATACCACCAAGCGTACTTGAAATGGTGTGTAGGGACAATACTCTTCATCACAATCTGTGTGGGCGCAATACATCTATATGAAACTTCCGATGTAAGTGACTTTTTGGGCTGGGTGGAGAAGGCACCCATATGTACGGTTACAGTTGTCTGTACGGTTATGTATTTCTTTGTGTCCCTCCCCATAGGCTGGGGTTATATCTGCATCAATATGCTGCAAGGTTACTTGTATGCCTGGTGGGGTTTGCCGCTGACGATGGTGTCCGCAGTGATCGGTACGGTATCCGCTACGCTCACGTGTAAATACTTTCTGCACGACTACGTGCACTCCAAAGTAGAGGGCTATCCGACAATGTCCGCTCTTCTCCGAGTGGTAAATCGGCCTACTTCCCAGTCGCGTGTCATCATACTATCACGCCTATCACCTTTTCCTTATGGATTACAAAACGCGGTATTCTCTCTAAGTAATGTGGACATGATCACATATGCGTCGTATACACTGGTAGGGTGCATTCCGATGCAAGTGGTTAATACTTATATGGGAACCACGCTGCGAGACATCCGGGATGTACTGGCCCGCAGAGGTGAAGTGAGCGCTTTCACGTACGCAATTTTCGCTGCACAGCTTGTTGTGGGAATACTTTTACTTGCCGGGGTGTTGTACGCCACCAAAGTCGAGTTCAACAAAATGGTAGAAAATAGCCCTGCCAATAATGATATTCAAGGTGCAAGCGACATTGAGAGTGGGTTGGACTCGAGCTCTGATAGTGATGCGGAGTACATCCGTGACGAGAGCGTGGGTGATGAAACAAACTGTACTTTCTCTAGGGTTGAAAGTATCGACGCGGACACTGTTGACGCTGCAGATAGTGAGGACGAACTGTCACTATATTCGCTGTGCAGTGATGACAACGTGTCTTTGATCTCGAGTAATGAGATGTGTAGGAAAGGTGCTCGATACGACCCTGCTGAACTCTTGAGTGTGCAATAAGTATGTCCAAGCTCAAGGCAAACCTCAGGTTCAGTATTATATATATATATATATATATATATATATATATATAGAAAAATGAAAAATAAAAATATGTTTGGTCTATGTAACTGTATAGATAAGAGCACAAAACAAAAATCTCCGTGATGAACAGTACGATGCTTGGGACTACAGGGAAGTACATGGTTTTGTATATATCCATATTTATCTGCAAACTATCATCGAACATAAAATACCAAGAAAAACAACCATCACACAAAAGCAAACCCCTGTATTTTGTACACCAAGCAATTCATGAGTTGTATCTTCAATCGCTGAAGCGTGCTGAATAACATATCTCCGTCATATGATAACTGCAGTCCTGTGTTTTACTAAAGAAGCCGATTCAACGACCAGATCGCTCTCGAGACTGAAAGCACTGCTTTTCAGAGCTCAGCGTGGAATGCAGCCTGAGAAACGACCAGACGCTAATCAAATATAGGTCATTTCGGCTTAGTCGTCAATGTTCTAGCTTAAATTACTTTTACCACTTGATGGTCAGCCCTGAGGTCATCTTCTCGACAGCGTGGTACTCCGTGTGTAATGCTGCTTGCGCCTTCACAGAACCTGAACCATCCAACCAATCACTGTGTAACGTCACGATGATGCATAGATTTAGTATGATGTTACTGACAAAATTAGCATGCAAAGCACGTCCCCGATACAGAGAACCAAAGTATTTCTGTCAAATTACAAACATCTAAAATCAAATATAGCCTGCGGGTTTGGTATTTTCAAACTGTAAGCAAGCATCTGGAAGCAATACATCACATAGCAAGACGACCTCAGCAATCCTTGGGGGAGCTCACCTGTATAATAAATCGACATCAGGATCATCTAGTGCAGAGCTCTGTGTGGGTAAAGCTAGATAGTTGGCGCCAACTTTACTGACAATGTCTTTCTGCTTCGATTGGTTCGCATCCTTAATTTGCCCTCCGCCATTCACACAGCCTGCAGAATTGCAAAAAATAGTAGAAGATGATATGAATAAAGTATGTATATCAATTTAATTCTCAAACACAGAGCTCTCACAATACTGCCACTTAATTTTGCAGACTTCTATGGACATCCGCGTCTGAATTTTGCCCAATGTTCATTTATGCACTATTAAATGTCCTTGCAGATGTGGTCGCAGTTACAAAAACCTATAAACAAAGCAACCGTACGACAATGCCAGGTGCTAATTGGATTTCCAAACTCAGAAGACAAAATAGACACACCTGATGGGCAGGCCATGACTTCGACATAATCGTACACTGATTTGCCTCGCTTCACCTTCTGTACGAGACTTTGTATATTGCGAAACCCATAGGCAAGGGCACCTTGCAAGACTGTCACCCCATCTTTTTGCACTAAACATTCCTAGCAGGTCGGAGAAAATAAAATGGAATAAATTAACTAGCTTAAACACAATATCAGACGCTTGTACAGTAGATGAGCATATAAAATCCCCCGCAAAATACCTCGCACGTGACCATTGCTACATCAGAGTAGTACAAATACGCGGCGTAGGCAGATCAGTCATATGGTAACCTAGTCATATTGGCTGCACTTATATCATCAATCACATCGCGCACCCGGATGATCACGGATAGTTAATATAGACATACCTGGAAATCTTTGTTCCTTACGGTTTTGTATTCTAACTCATCCAGCGTCAGACCAAATAATTCTTTCGCGGCGTACATTAACACATGCTCTGTATAACCACCAGACACGCTCCCCTGATGCCGAACCATTTCTTCTGAGTCTTCTGGGGCGAGAGCTTTCTCGCCCACAATATCGGTTCTGTGAGAGATATTACTCCATTCCCACGGTCCAGTCTTCGCTGCGTGTATTCTGAAACAGAGGAGTGGGCAGGTGAGACTTGTGATGTTTCACAGACATAGACCCCAAGTCGAACCATGAACGTTCAAGAAATTTTAAAAGCTCAAACTTACAGTGAGTCGAAGGAATGGCTTTCTACCGGCGAGTTCACTTCAAATCCTCCGGTTTTGTCTGTAAATAAAGAATCCAGCTCTCCAGTAGTTATAACGCAGTCCACATCCCGTGTGCTTAGCACGTCACTGTAAAAATCTTGCCTCGAGGCTTCCAACTTCTTATCGAAGCACGGCATAACAGCCACATGGTAGAAATGTGCAGCACTGTTACAAAGGAAGCAAAGTACTCGATTAATCATCAACTCGACAATGTGTATATAAACCACATTACACAAAGACAATTTGACTGTTACAAAGGAAGCAAAGTACTCGATTAATCATCAACTAGACATGTGAATGAGCGACATTGCACAATGACAATTCGCAAACCCCAGTTCATCATTTAGCATGATGAAGCGGGGAACGAAAAATGCCACTTTATAAAAAAGAAGCTTGCAGTGTGTAGAGCCAGGTTCCACAAGTTAGGCGCTTACCTGACGTCAATGCTCTCCGCGAGATAGCCTTTCACAAGACTTCCCATGATCTGCTGTGGTGACTTTGTTGTGCTGATATAAGGTACAATAAAGTCACCATGTGTTTTCTCCGCGTAGCACACCCAACCGGGACAAGCCGAGGCCAACATAGGTAGTATCTCCGTACCTTTCTTTTTAACCACGCCATCGGCTTTCTGAGACTGTAATAGCTAGAATATCACGCTACGAAATTAACATTTGATGTATTGTGTATCGATCACCGGCGGGATATGCACGCTTCCTCGGTGTTGTTGTTTAAACTAATATAAATTTGACATTTAGATCAACGAGAGCGTACGCGGGTATGTAAGCGATAGGTGATGGTTTCAAGGGTGCACAATCTGTGATTCTTTCTCAAAAGACACGACCACGATACACAACTTTGTTGAATGAGAGACACATGTATAGGGTGATATCTAAGTTAGTAATCATACCATTGCAATGTGTGCTCAAGTACCAATTCGAGTACGGGTTCAGGCAAAGTTTGCATAACAGTACAACATTTAACACAAGGGGAGACGAAAAGTGTAAACACTCTTGCTGAAATTACGCTACTAGTTAGCATTGCATGCAAGATACGCTAGCATTGCACGACCTTGTTGTATATAAGTCGTAAATGAAATGGAATGCACCATTAAGTATACAGCGCCCTTCTACCTGAGTATATATAACTTTCACCTAGAAATAGTAATCGTAAACAACATGAGAACTCAAACTTTTGTTCGGCATGTATAGTGATTTATCCCTTTGAAAAACTATCATACATAAAAAGACAAGCGATCACGCTGTTTACATGTATAACCGTTTGCGTATTAAACACATGCCGGATACAAGCACATCGACATGTGATGTGCCGTGGGTTCACTTAGTATAAAGCCGAAACCCCAATTATGCCAAGCACTGAGAAGCAACTAGCTAGATCCTTCCGTATAAAAATGTAGGCTTATTTGTTGGGAATATACCGACATCATGCAGACATACATTAAACAATTGTAACTACAAGATACACGTCAAATATCATAGTCCAAAGACAGCAGATGCGAGCTCGAACACGAGGCGTTTCACGCAGGTAGAAACAAGTGTAAAACTATCGTACGACACATGACATGTCCACGGTATGAGGTGTTATATCTAATACACTTCTACACTTTAGCTATTCGTTAAAACACTTCTGCGGCTGTTTGCAGTCTAGTCCGAGACAGCATAGACACGAGGCTTACCTGATATCGCCTTACAAACTCCCTCTGTGCTTCCATCAACGAGAAGTTCCGTGCTAAACTCACATCGAATATGAAATGCACTCCTATGCTCCTAAGAAAGAAACACACTCGTCTTGCCACCTCATCCATACTTATATTGTATTTGACTGAGAGTGACGCAATACTTTGGGGAGCGATAGAAACAACAACAATTTTCCTCACTGCGTCTTCATCAACTATGCGTTTTCCTTCAATGCTGCCACTACCGCTTCCCATTGCGTAATTCTCCATTTCATCGGCCATCTCGGTATCCAACTGCTTATATACTGGTTCGCCGATTGAGATTTTGAAGTTCGCATCTAATACTCTATACAATTCTTCCTGACTCTGTGCAGAGATGAGTATACTCTCGGCTGTGGTTATGCACCCACTGCACGCTAAACAGTCATCTAATGTGATTTTGGCCTTTCGTAATTTCTTGGCCGTTCCATCTTGCGATACTTCAAAGTAGCCCCCGTCATCGTCTAGTTTGATCGCCTTACTTTCTTTGGGTTTTTTCTTCTCGATGGCCACCGGCTTAACGCATTCTTGTGAGGGTGCTATAAAATCGTCGAGATCTGTAAGCTTCAGACCGCCTGAGAAATTCGACATTTTTATTTAGTTGTGGAAATGCAATCGCTATGTCCAAAACACACAAAACAGTCGTAGTTGTAAGTATACGTATACGAGGTTGCCTTGATCCTTGTATATATATATATATATATATATATACATGTATGTGTTCACAATGACAGACATGCACGTTTATAATAATGTCTATGGCTTTTACTATAATTTTCCAATCATTTTAATTTCTATTGGATGGTCTTGACAAAATTCGGGATTGATTCGCTCAACAGCCACTCCGCTTGTGAGTCTGTCAGCCTGGTCCCAGGGGCCAGGGCCCCTGGGCCTGGGGCGTCAGTGGGGCCTACATACTAGCCACAGCACTGAGTACTCAGTAGGGAGTTACTGACCGTCTGCGCTGTGTGCCAGCGAGCGGCCAACCAGCTGCAGCGCATCGAGCCTGAGTGTTGACATAATCACATACATACTGTCACAATAAATTCACATACATGAATAGATATATACATATTCATTGATGTAAGAAATATTTACATTTTGTATGGTATTTACATATCTGCTTTCGTCAATCGTCACGATAGGCTTTGACTTTTGTATGGTATTTACATATCTGCGTTCGTCAATCGTCACTATAGGGATAATAATATTTATTTCAAAAATGACAAGTATGTATGTTACAATGTATGAAAATAAGGTATGGCTCTCATAGTCGCTGTAGTGGTTCAGGAAAGATTGATGGGAAGAAGTGGTTAGTAAATTCCCGTTTGAAGCTTGGGCCAAGTGAGTCGACAATGGAAGATATGCGCTGAGTCAATTTGGGCCGGTGTTGACAAAACACTGTTACTATCGAATGTTCCATATATTCGCTTGCTGACCTACTAAGTAGAGTACCCACCTCTGTGGTACGGATCGGGTCTGCGTCGTGTAGTGCCGCGGAATGGGTTAGTGTAGAGTATGAAATACCAAGAAGGACCAGGTTATTCGTCATAATCCGGTCGAGAAGCGAGGATGGAGCTAAGCCAATGCCGCACCAGACCACGGATGAATTTGGTATGTGTTGGCTGGCCTGGATCGGAAGTATCATAGGCGGAACCAACAAGCGCGGCCAAGGCCATGTCATACATATTCATTGATATAAGAAACAAAACATTTATTTATTTACGGTTTACATATCTGCGTTCGTCACTATAGGGTCAAGGCCATGCCTGATGTGTGAGGCATGTAAAAGAAGGTGTTCATACGCTGTATCCTTTACTTAGTAAGTACGGATAGAATAGTACATGGTCTCTTAGACTGCTTCCTACATAAAAATACTACATCGGTTTTCTGTTTAGAATGTCCTTCTCACATACAAGTGTCACATGTACCTCCAGACCCAGATCACACCAAAACGATGAATTGATCTTGTAGCTAGAAAGAGGTATGTACAGCAATATTATGTGCAACACAAGTATGTACAATAATAGCATTGTCTCACAAGTACTTACCGTACGCCTGTGTGCCATGTGTCAAGAATGTTTGAGCTGTACGTAGGATGTACAGGGATAAGTAGCGGGTCATAAATCATCGACAAGAGTAGTGAGAAACACGGTGCCCGTGCGTTTAAGGCACCATGGTGGCTTCATCCATGCGCTGCATAACCAATCAAATTATATATATATATATATATATATATATATATATTTACTGGTGCTGTTCAAAATATTCATCTTATCGGTCCTACTTGGTATTTCGTACTCTGCACTACCCCATTCCACGGCACTACGCGGCGCAGACCTGATCCGTACCACAGAGGTGGGTACGCTACTTAGTAGGTCAACAAGCAAATACATGCCACACTTGATGGTGTCAGTTTTTGTCAGCACCGGCCCGAATTGACCCAGCGCATATCCTCCATCGTCGACTCAATGGGCCCAAGCTTCAAACGGGAATTTACTGTCCCCTTCTTCCCATCGATATTTCCCGAACCACTACAACGGCTATGAGAGCCATACCATATGTAAATCCCTGGTTGCAGCATTGTCACTGGATATCGCTTCTTTCCGCGCTTATGGCTTCCATGACTTCAGCTGGCGACACCCCCGCAACAACCGACTGGTGATGTTCAGAACATTCATCCTATTCACGGCTACATATGGACTGAACATTATTGCCTGGGCTCCGACTATATGGAAGGATGCGTTGGACCCCCTGTTCGAGCGCTTTAACTCAGCACTCATCCAAGCAGCAGCCATCATCACGGGCACTAAATACCCTCGGTTTCCCAAACATCAAACAAACTTACTTCACATTTGCGGCCTGCTCCCCGCGCGACCATTCACGGACTACCTCGGAGGTTGCCTGGGAATATAACTCGACTCAATGGCCAGCACAAGTCCACTTACATCTCTGACGCAACCCGCCTGAGCCCACGACAAACCATCACTGCGCTTCCCGTACAGTATCTATGCTCACCTGAAAACTGTACACAAAACCACGGGCGGGCGTACACCCGACCATGTAGCCCTCCGCCAACGCTGTGACGACATCAGGAAGAACTCAACAAAACGTTGGTCCAACAAGGAGATCGCGGCAATGGCCCGGCGCCAATACTACTATCAACTGGTTATGAGTAAATCGACAACCTCAAACCGAGACACAGCCAGACACGACAGCTTCAATTGCTGCTTCGAGTCTGCACCAATCCGGCTCTGTGCTATGATTGTAACGAATACGTACATGTTCACATTGCTCGACTACCACACCGACGGCAGTCTCTGCCCTGTCTGTCCCGGTAGCCACAAGTTCACTACCAGCCACTTTACCTGCATCCAACAACTGATTTGACGCATCCTGGTAGGTCCAAAACTGCCGCCCATTGGCCCTGACCTCCTTCAGCAATTACAGGAGTGCCACGACGAACACCTTGGATCTTTTCTCCAGCATATTATAGAACCACCATACCCTCATCCGTCCCTGTCACATCAACAGATGATCCCCATACCCCGGCTAATCACGCTGTGGAAGTACTACTTCCAAATTCACGTTCAACCCAAATCATCGCGCTTGTTGATTCCGCCTATGATACTTCCGATCCAGGCCAGCCAACACATACCGAATTCATCCGTGGTCTGGTGCGGCATTGGCTTACCCCCCCTCGCTCCTCGCCCGGATATTACGAATAACCTGGTCCTTCTCGGTATTTTATACTCTGCACTAACCCATTCCGCGGCACTACACGTCCTGGTACTCCGTAAGAGAGTGGGAACACCAGATATTTGGAGTGTTTCAGTTCGGCATGTGTGGGCGCCATCTTCAGGGGGAGGTAACTTGTGTTCCAAGGTGCGTCTGCAAGCGTCGGCGTGATAAGCTCACCATTTATACGGAGGGTTGGCGCCGTGTGTCGCAAGTCGGTAGATTCTACTGTAAACTTCGATGTATATTTCTATGTTTTTAAACTATGTTATATAAACTAAAATACAATTTAAGTCAGTTAGGATTTAGCAGTGGGAGCTTGTGTTAGAATGATCGGGACTGCCTCTTGGTAAGAGCCTTAATATCCTCGATCACACAGGACGTACTTCTACCTGTTCTTTATTAAATAATTTTCACTAGAAGTACTAAGTGTTCATGACCACATGCCTAATTTGTAAATAGACATAAGAACGTAAGTCAAGTTGATAAATTGGCTAATATGAATAAAGTTCTATCTGAAGAAAAGGTAAAAAAAAAAAAAAAAATACTTATTGGATTTTGGAGATTGGCGGGAGGACCAAAACCTGTAAGTAGTAGTTCAGAGATTATAAAATTTAACTTTGGATTTTGGAGATTGGCGGGAGGACCAAAACCTGTGAGTAGTAGTTCAGAGATTATAAAATTTAACTTATAATATCCTACATCTAATAACTACCAATTATTGACAATGCAAACCCACTGGTAGCGCGCACTACAACTACTGACAATAGGCATTTTTTGCTACTGTACGCAACATACAATGGTGGCTAGCCTGTGGATGCAAAAAAAACCCCCAGCCGGTACGAAGGTCACAAACAAGAGAGGTATGAGATGATCTTGCTAAACCACATAAGTGCATGGAGCGACTACAAGTGTTGTGTAGCATCTAGGAACCAGATCCTCAGAAAAGTCAGCCCTGATTGCAAAACTCAAGAATATCATATTTTGAGTTTTAGGTCCGGATCCAATATACTTAATATTAGAGTCATCAGCGGTAAAACCAGTAGATGATACCGGGACACCGTGTGAGAGAGAAATACTCGAGAAGAGTTCGAGTCTGGTGTAGAAACACAAAGTCGCCCAGCCTAGGAGTTTTGTCCAGCTGAGAGATTCGCATTTGAGAAGAGGTCTGTTGTTTCCTTCGGTCGTACCTTATCAGCTGCTATCAAACTCTACACTTTAAACAATGTCTTCACTACGGAGTGAGCATACTCTCTACTGAACAAAAGATGAGTGTCAACGAGTTATCTTAACCTTTTTTTAATTAGCAACTCTTATTAAAGTTTTAAGAAATACCCTTTTTTAGTGAGAGATTTTTTAGAACTTTAATAACTATCTTGAGAAATTGACGAGCTTATGCCCATCGGAGTGTTTATAAGAAAATTAGCAAGAGAGAAGAACGGACAGAGCTGAGAAGATGAAGCTTCTTCTCTGTAAACTGCACGTAAGAACAAGCAAAAAAAAGGTGATGTGTCAATAATATCCACCGATAACCGTGAATGGTGTTGAGACGAATTTTATGAGACTCAAGCCCTAAAACCTCAGGGACTCGAAATAAATTACCGCTTATATTTTGGCCGAATGATTGCTATAATAATAAATTTACTTCTTGCATAATATATGTTACAACAGGTTTTGGGCCGATATCGAATATTTACTTTCTTTTATTTATATCCAATATCTACATCGCTAAGATTTCCACCCAACCATCCCCGAGCTTCCTCATCTTCTGATCACTGATTCACTCGTCCGATCTCTCGTCTCATTCTGTGATTTCCCTCCCCTGATTTCACTCATTCACATTAATATAAGATGCACACCTTCACCGACGGGGCAGATTCCTCAATTTCGCATCTCTAGATGGCGCACAACGATTACGCACGCCTTACCTCAACATCCGCCACGCTAACGACCAGTGCTACCGTCACCAACACCGAGTCCAACCCCCATGCCAGCATTATTGTCGCCTACCTCAGTGCACATGCCGCATTCTCGGAACTCAA
Source organism: Sphaeroforma sirkka (assembly GCA_001586965.3). Taxonomy (NCBI): domain Eukaryota; class Ichthyosporea; order Ichthyophonida; genus Sphaeroforma; species Sphaeroforma sirkka. The sequence goes on from LUCW03000173.1 coordinate 59,685, forward strand.
CATCATCAACGTTATCACTGACCGCACCGATTGTCACGCCGCTAACATCGCCTACCAAGCTGACCTTACTCGTATCCGGCACGAACGCAATGCACTTGCTCACGAACACGACACCGCCATCACTGAACGCGATACACTACAAACCGATAATACAAAACATTCTAAAACACTTACAACTATAACTGCTTATATCAACAGACTCCGTCATAAACGCAACACTGTCGTCACAGAACGTAACCACGCCATCGAACACAAATCACTTGCCGCTTACCCCGATTGCATCAGAACCGAACATAGCACTGTCATCATCGAGCGTGACAAAGCACGCTCTAATCTCGCCCGGGACACACACCCCACACTAACTCGAATACCACTACCGAACGTGACTCCTTGAAACACGACCTTTTGACGACCGCAATACCATCACCTCCGAACGCGACGCCCTACGGCACGATCTCGTCCGCATCCACCAAGAACGTGATGCATACCTGGAGGAATGCAAAGATGCCCGGTACGAGTTAGTACAAACCCAAAAACAACCCCCCCAAAAAAATGCGTCCAGACTCTCACTCACTCCGACAACAGCTCCGCCTCGTCAACAGCAAGCTACGGAAGCTCTAGACGCAACGCTCACCCTCCAACCCATTTACCCCACCGTCATCTCGCTCTGATTCTCGCACTGGGTCTTCACTTGGCACCCCCCAACGTGGATCCGATCAAATGCACGACATCCCCAGCAGCAGGACCTGCATTACCAAACCCTTCAAGCACGCCAGCAACTATCCTGTCACCAAGCTCACCGGTGACTGAAACACATACTCAAGAAACACGACGTGTTGCGCACACTTTGCTCTATCACTACCGCCGACTCTGCCAAACTCACCGTCGACACTGGAAATGGTCTCCCTGAACAATATAACACATGCATTGACCAGGACCCCAACACATTCTACAGCCGTCTATGCGACGATTTCGACCCCATTACCATTGGCCGCATTTGTAAGCTTCTTGTCCAACTCATCACCCTCCCTAAACAACCCTCTCGTGATGACAGCATCACCAAGGCTAACCTCTTCCGTGACCAACTGAAGGGTCTCAACGCCAACACCTCCGAATTCCATCAGGTTTGAAGTCTCCTCCAATCCCTCCCAGATGGCTTCGACACTGTCTCCCAAGAGATCCTAGGCGCCACCAACCAGACATATACCCTGAACGATGTAGTGACCAAATTGTGCAACTACATCATCAACAGTAAAGATATCCTCAGTACCAACAGCAACTACGGCCTAGCTGGTGTCAACAGCCGTTCTGCCCTGGCCCTAGCCGCACCCCCTCGCCGTATACCACTTGGCAAAGAACCCGTCCGGCAACTGTTTCGCCTGTCATCAACCTGGTCACAGCGTATAGGATTGCCCCAGCACCAACTGTCGCCGCTGCTGGTCGACTGCTCACACAGGCTCTAAGTGCCCCTTCTTACCCCCGTCAATTGCACTAAATGCCGCAATTCCACCGGCCATGCTACCACCGCCTGCCGCCGCTCCTGAGACATCCGGGTTCTCTACGACAACACAAGGTCACCTCCTGTTCCTCCCCTAGACCCTGATTCTGACCCAGTGTACTATCATGTCAACAGCCTCATCCTTCGTGCTGAACCCCGCCACAATAACGTCATCGCTACGGCACGCGTTGACTCCAGCGTTGACGTGTCCATCGTCAACTTCAACGCTGCCCTTTCCTCTATTGAACATGACATATAGGTTATCGAGCTCGCCGGCGACTCCAAGGTCACCGCTAAAACTACCGTGGTGTCCTCCCTGGCCTCGGCCCTGGCCTTGTCCTTCCACATGTTCACCAACCTATTCTATCCGTGCATAACATGCAATGGGGAACATGTACTATTAAATAAACTTTAGCTTAGCTACACCCTAGTGCCCCCTTATTATCTCTCCATTTTTTATTACTTGATTTAGCTAACTCTGTCGAGGTTACAGTACAGCATATAAGTCTGTGTATCTCTTCCCTTAACTACAGAATTAAATTCTGGTGTTGAATTTACAATAGACTGGGTACCAAAACAGTACCATCTACTGGTAGTTCTATATCCGTCTATAAAATTTATCTTAGACCGGAGGGGACAGTACGAGAGTACCCCCACCACCCTCGTACCATCAAAGATGTAGGAGGGACCCTCCACCATCTGTCTACCGCTATAGAACGCGGATATATGGGAGAATAGACAGTAGGTACTACAGCTGTGTAGGGGGACAAGTAATACATAGATATGATAAATTATAGGTAAGGAGCAATTAAGTGATATTAGTTATAGGCAAGGAGTTCTATTATTTGATAAGTAGTATACGACTGTGTGTGAAGATATCGACAGGGTGTGGAGGAATAAAAGGAATAGGTTTATATCGGGGTGTAAGAGATTAGATAAAATTTACACGTCTCATTACCCAAGGGGGATGGGGGACCCATAAGGACATAAGTCCCAAAGTAAGGTTGGAAAAAGTTATCTAAGCTAGAAGGTTGTTAAGTCAATGGAATAATGGTAGGAGTTGAACCAACATTTGCCTCTCGCACAGAAGGGGATAGATAGCTTTTTCATCTATGCCTAGTACAGATACACATGTCTATACCTATATTCATATGTGTTTAGGGTATATCCTATCCAACAGTATAAATGAATTAGGTATGTTACACTGAGGGGAGCAAAATATCTCTAGCGGAGTGTGTAGATAGAGCTGTTTAGGTGATAGGTAGTGGTGTGAGTGAATGATAGAGGATACTAGCTAGCATTTCTAGACTCCGGATATGGTGGAGGGGGGACACCCTCCTACATCTTCGATGGTACGAGGGTGGTGGGGATACCCTTCTGGCTACACTGTCTCCTTCCCTAGGGCTCCATCCCCCAACTCTCCCGCCTAGTGCATCATATCACACAACGGCTCCCCTGTTAAAATCATTGACGAGACGTCTGGGCGCTACCACCTCAAAGCTTTTCAGACAGACAGCATCAGCCTGCACCACGTACGTTTCGGTCACCATTCCATCCGCGCTACTAAGGACATTGCTCGGCGCAACGACATCACCGTGCCTCCGCCCCTCACATACTGCGACGACTACCAACTCTCCACAACTTTTCGACAAGCATGTCACCCAAGTATTCGGCCCCGTCGGTATCGATATGCTTATATGTTTGCCAATCAAGGCAACAAACAAGTCCCTGCATATTGCACACTTAATCATACTGATAAATCAACACTTCGTCACGACGCCTACCAACAGTCCTGGTACCAGCCGTCCCGGCGTCTCTAAAGAACTTCCCTCGCAGCACTGCTAAATTCGATCGAGACGACGGCCGCATGATCTGGGCATTCTCCATCAAAACAAAGGCTGCCTGGTGGTCGACGCCTATGGCTCACCTCCACTCTCACGTCAAAATCATCCCTTCCTCCCCTAACACTTTCTGAGAGACTACAGGTCTCAGACCAGATTTTACAGCAAGAAACTCTCTTTGATTTATGGAAATCATCAGAGTTAGCTCACTCCCGAGAGCTAACTAAGTTGCTTAAATTACTCCCAAGAGTTGAGTCAATACTTAACCGACTTTCGAAAATTAAGTTTCTCAACCGATTCCCGAGAGTGGATTAAGCTTGTCAACCGCAATATTGTAAAAATAGCTACGGTTCTATGTGAGTCACAACCTATGCGGAAAGGCATCATGTGATCAGCGTGAGATTTAGTTGCAGATAAGTTGAAATAAAATAGCATCGAAGTGTTAAATTGTTCTGCATAAGGTTTTACCCTGGCCAGTCCAAGCGGCTGAACGCTAGTAGCACAAACACCTTAGATATAAAACCAAAGGTGAAGTCAGAAATAAATACATACATTTGCACTTTATTTAAAGTCTACTACATTGCACTCTAACACTTTCATCTGCCGCCAGCCGGACGGCACTCAAGATTTTAGCCCAAACAGTATGCCATCCCCGTTCCGCCCTCTCTACAGACCGCTATAGACATCAGCTTTCTCCACACCTCCAAGCCTGAGTGCTCCTGCATTGTCATCTGCGCCACCGATAAAATGCACCCTACCCGCCAGATTGCTGAATGGCAAATAGACCTCGAAGGACTACTCGAACGCAGCCATGGCGGCCACACATACACCATCCGCTACTTCAATCGTCGCACTCGCCTCGAATATCAGGAACACCTCCGCTGAAGAGTGACGCTCACCTCACTCTCGACCGCTTCTACATCTACATTGAGGCCGACGGCCGCACCCATCTACGTACCCTCATTGCCGACCGCGGCGACGAGTTTATTGCCAAAGAATATAAACTTGTCAACCATCTCTAACACGTACAGATCCTCTTCAACGCTACTGGCAACTCCGCCATGCACAGAGGCGTTGAACGCGTTCACACACCAGACGAACAGATGGTTGGTGGAACTATACAATATAGCTATGAAGAACTGTGATGAGAATGATCACGATGAGTGAATTGAAATCACCGGTTTTAATAAAGCTAGGGTTAATGAAATCACATGAAGAGAATAAGATATCCGATCATGACATGAACCAAGCCACTCAAGTTAAGTGAATTCCGCAAGTGGCCAGTTGACAAGTATGTCAGCATGGCGGATTGTCGCGACACAGTAGAATCAGTAGTTGTGGTGAAAGACTTAGTTTCGAACAGTAACATGCCTTGGTGCAATATCTAGGACTAGTGCTAGCAAACTGATGCGACTGAAGTATCGAGAACATGATTCACAATATTGCCCAATTTCAAACAATCGTGAAAAACTATGATGTCGAGGACTACAGTATCTTTATTAATAGACAATTTGCGCAGAACCCCAGTAGACTATCTACTAGCGAGGTGACTTAATGACTTTCATGCCAGCAGAATGAATGTAGAATTGAGAGCAGAATGTATACACAGAACAATGCTTGGCCTTGATAGCAATACAAGAACAATACAAGAAAGCCTATAAATCTACAACTTCTCACAGCCTTGCGTTACTTGTCACTGGTCATATACGGTTAGCAACCAGAAATGATAGACTGATAAGGGCCTCAAACAAAGCCTGACGGGAGTAGTGGGCACTCTTTGGACATACCAGGAGAGGATTTCTATGAACTCGCAAAAGACAATCCGACAAGAAACCATAAAACAAGCTGACCACATTTGTCCGTAACACAAACACGTTAGAAAGCATCCCAGTCAAGGATCTTGAGGACAACGTGCAAGACTTGACAACACAGGTGGAGGTCCACCAACAGAAGGTAGTGACCCACCTAGAATAGGAGTACCCCAAGGTGCAGGTCAAGGACAATGCCGTCCCATAACGAGGGAAATAATACTCCAAAGCAAAGAGGGCCATGATTATTGCCCATATTGCGGTGTATATCTATATCCTTTACCTCATGCGTTCAACAAATATCTTAAAAAAAGAAGAAAGCAATAATGATAATAATTGAGCTCGTGTAGCACAGAAATCTCAACCTGTCTACGTGGGGCAATTAGCCATTACTGATGGAAACAAGGTAAAAGAAATTGACGAGGAGCGAAAAGCAAACATGGTAAACATGGTATATATTGTGAAAGCATACACTTATGAAGATACTTTGATAATAGATGCAAGTGACATTGCTTACACACCTTATTTCTTAATTCCTAACACACGAGGTCAAAGATTGCACGTAGACATGCAAATCAATGCCAACACATACACTGCATTGATAGATTTAAGATCCCAACATTCATGCTTGTTCCGAACTGTAGTAACTGAAGAATATCCGTCAGTCAAAGCGTAACCAGGCTACATCCATTTAGCAAAACCTGAAGTGCGAGTACACGATACAAGTTCAATATAAACATGTGATATAAATTATGGAGAGAAAAAAAGTCGGCATCCTAACAAAAAGTCGTGTATACTTTTAGGTATGAACATCTTCTCATATCTGGGGCCTGGACATATACATAGCAGGTATCACAGTTGCACTTATATCACCTGATGCAACATGGGAACCACTTCTTACACCACTTGACGAAGACCCAGAACATGAGCAGAAAAGTTTCCAAGAATCGCTGTCGGATTTACTAGATCATCATGCACTGATCCCACTCGATGTACACTGAAAACTGGCTAGGGTCTGTAGTGGAAGTACCGAGCGATGAAATCAATGTCAAACAAATAGGTCACGTTTAATAAACTTTGTACCACACAAATACATGCCACAAATAGATTAAAACGTTCGGAAATAGGTACGTGTTGGACACATGTTCCAACGAGAACATCGCAAAAGGTGAACTGACCACTACTATCAACAGGAGAGCAGACTAAAAAAGCATACCGAAGAAGGTACTCGTATGTCTAGACTTAAGCGATGTCAACTAGCAGTGGAGCAAAACAAAGTCATACTGCCGAAGATAAAATAAGTGCTCCACAACTTATAGGGTGCGAAATTTATTTCCAAAATTAGATAACAGATGGATTCCAACACTTCCTTGTAAATGATAATAGTAGTCACTTCTTCACATTTTCATGGCGTTGAACACGATACTCATTGAAGTCAGAGTCATTTGAATAACGCTATTTGACAGCAAACTTTCAACGAGTAATGTCAAACCTACTGTTTAACATTGACGGAGTACAAGTATACGTGGATAACATAGTCATCGCTAGCCTCCCAGAAGTGAACACGACAACAGTACGAGAAGTCATAAGAAGACTGAACTCTGCCGTCTTCAGGCTGCACCACAACGAATGAGTATTCGAAGTCAAGACAGTAAATATGTAAGGCGTCAAAGTCACAAAACAAGGGCGCAAAATAAATCCAGAGAAACAAAAACGCATGATTGTTTGGCCATTACCAAGAACCAAAAATTATGAAACACTAGCGCAAGCTCACGAAGGGAAAAACAAATCAACACACAGAAAACCTTTGGACACATGATCTCATTAAGAAAGGGGAATTTAAAGACGCTATAGCGTATTCTGCAACGCTGTCATTCCGAGTGGACATCGTACCATTTCATATTATGGATGACGCAAATGACTATGAAATAGGAGGCTGTCCATTTCAAGTAATAGGTGGTGTCAGAAGACATATACTCTAATTCTTGAAAGGTTTACATCCCGTACAACAATCATCCAACCACGATTATATGATCGGATCAGAAATCACTGCCCGATACGAACCTAGAGGGGAATGCAAATTATGCCTACAGGTGATCTGAAATTAATAACTCTGGACATCTATATATGCTTTAATATTTGAGGTAAACTAGTATGTGTCTAGATGCGCATCAGGCTTATATCGTTGGAGAAGTTCTGAGAAGATTGATGCGAATATGAATTTTTACATATAGCAGCTCTTGTGAGTGGCAGACTGACTACTGTATGCGAGGCAAATCCGTATACGAAAATACAGCAATAGGATCATTCTCATCATTGACAGCTCAATACATACCAAATTGTATTTGATAATGTCCCATATGGTAAAAACTACGCAATGCTTTGGGAATTTATGGGCGCATAATGTATCAGAAATAATTGATAATATGTGCTTTACACTGAACGGTATTCAAACATGATGCAGTTTCTATAAAATTAATCGTATCCGTACAATCTCCAACAATCAGATGACAGCGAGAATATGCCTGTATAGCAACTCTGAACTCACTCTTCACGACGGGAGGCATAGATTATAGTCACAAGCCCCTTCAATATACCGAGTCATTTGCGCAGGATTATGTTGTGCCTCTACTAAACAAAACTCAAGTCAAACAAAAAGCTATCAGCGCTATCCATAATATTGACCGACCAGACCATCGGCGCAACTGCGATTCTCAAATGAAATGAAATTCATAGATTCATTCTGATCTTCTGATACAATCATCGACTGAAAGTCTCTTCCCCCCCCGCAACAATAACATAGCAAGTTGGCAGCTCAGGTATGCAATTCGCTACATTTTCCATTATGCTATGTAGTACCAACGAGAAGAGGTCGACGTTCAAGAGCTTGACGAAATTTCGGTGCGAATTACTGTTCACACACATCTACAAATATGCTATCTTACATATTGCCAACGTATCCTTGACTGATCGTACGGCTGTGTACGCTCTGACAGTCCAATCAAAATGATCTGCCGATTTGAGCACTGCATATACATCTATTCCAATAATATAATGATAAAGCATTGATCAATATAGAAGTATACAGGAAATGTGAACTCAATTTCTGAAGTGCAGAATATAGTGGTGAGTATCACAATCATTATCAGTATTTTGCAGCTTGAGTCGTTGCTTTCTAGATTCCACACGAAGGGAATAAATTAGGGGATATCATACGAGGGTGAGCTATCTATGTATCTAGAACAAGTTGGAATACTTCTTAATAAATAACCTAACATAATCACATTGGTAATAGGCGAGATTGACGAATGTGCAGAACTAGTATAGGAAAGGCGGATTTAGTTTATCTTCGCAAGTTCCCGCGGTTTTGCACCGCCAAAACACTTAAGGTGTAGGGCAACAAGAGTGATTTTTAATATACCAGGGCCAGGCTGTCGCGTAATCATTAGCGGACACCATAAGACAATACTTTATTACGCGCTCTCATGTTTATTAGGCTAGAGTGCCATTTTTTAAACTAAATAGTGATTTTGATTGAGATACGCGAAATTGAATGAGGCTGCTATCAGCTGTATGATAGCGCACTGTAAATACCAAGTTAACGCCATTCTGTATGCCCAAATAGTTTACACTGCTACTCTTTACTTTCCAACTTCCTCGTACGTACGCTGTGAGTAATACGAAGAATATGTCAACTTTCTAATTCGTGATGATACGAGACCCAGTGAACTTTAATTTTAGTGCGATGAGTTAACTTATGTCGCACTTCGCAATGAGTGGAATATCAAAGGCGTCAAGCTGTCGCTTGCGAAATAGGCTTACTTACATATAGATGATAGCCATGTTTTTGTTGTTGAAATTGAAAGAATGCGTGCTCGCCCACACCATAAATTCAGTTCAGTTCGTGCGTTCTTTAGCTTCAAATGGCCTTATGTGCTTGCTCATATATGACTGGGTTGTCTATGCTACTTGGAGGCGTACAGTCGGTTGATGCGTGTACAAGGCTACCTGCGTGTACTAGCTGAAGCTGCCTCAGTTTGTTCGAGATTTATACTCGGGACATGAAGGCTATTGGCGAGCAATCGAGTGGGAATTTGGCCCCACTGGGGCCTCCCTGTTCATAGAAAGCTGCCGATTACCATCAAATGAGTGTACCTGAGAGATGGTAGGCTTGCCTTAATATATACCGTTGTACTTTGTAGTTGCGAACAAGAGAGATTTAGCTTCTGGCACCGTTTGCGGGTTGAAAAAATTGCGTATCGTACTCAACATCGACAGCCCCTGATGCCCCTCACCAGCAATGCCGATTCCATCAGGCTATTAAGTGTGCTTGAGGATGCAAGCGCTTTGTCACGATCGCCTGTAAGCATAGTCCCGCACGCGCCGCCCACCGATATCTATCATTGAGAAATCGCAACTGATCCTCACTTCAGGGCTCATAACAAAGCTGTTCTTTGCCGCACACCAGCGTCCCCTGCCTCCAATGCACCAGGTTCCGCCCAGAAGCGAGGGCTGCTCTTCGCGTGTTTACCACTTGGCGCATGTATCACACTAACGCCTTTCGCTATGATATTGTCACTCGTATGTTTACCGGTACCAAAAGGCTGAACTATATCGGAGTCATCGCTATGTGTTTTCTTCTTCTCCTCGCTTGTTTGTTCAGATCCTTCATCTTCCGCAGAGCTACTTTCGGAACATATCATTTCATTGATAGCTGATTTGTTACGAGACCTGCGCTTTACCTTCGCGATATCTTTGAGTAATGAATCGGCCAACTGTCCACAGCCGGCATCAATATCCACACCTCTCTTCACGCGCACAGTGGATGGTATAGCCCCCGCTGTCATCAGAATCTCCTGGAAGACACGAACAGACTCTTCGGTAGAGGCTTTACCTGACAAGTTGAGAAATCGTTTGTATACATTTTAGTATAATAGCAACGTGTTGGAAATTGAAAAGACCGTTGTGAGATAACAAATAATATTTACCTTCGCACTTTTGCCAGTTTATGAGTGGTCGGGATTGACACAATAAGATGGTTATTTGATTGATTCTTATGTATGTGAAAGCGTGGCACTCTACATGAATAAACAAGCGAATCTAGCAATCGTACTGTTTGTCTCGGCTGATATCTCATGTTTGATTCACAATCAAACAGGATTCTACGCGTTCAGATACTGCCAGCAGAACATAGCTGGAAGGGATGCGACGCCAATATCACGACAAGCAATGTGTGCGAGATCGCACAAAGATGTATCAGACCGTCTTGCTCGTGTCCCAGAACATACCTTCGAAAGTAGGCGTAGGGTTTAGCGGGATTAAATTTACATGGGACAGGCCTTTCATCGGACCCAGAACACGGGCCAGCTGAGGATATGGAATACAGACTTTTCAAGTTATACGAGCTCCATTGCAGATTTAAGTCATTTGACGAGAAATTTGCATGTTTAAAGAGTCAAAGCAAGTTGCATCTGTCCGAAAACATGAGTCGTATGGAATGCCTGAAAAACGCTCAGACTCCAAAGAAATACCGAAACACAGCAATTTAATTGGCAGCTTCGCACTGTATTGAAAAAATGACGTGCAGCTGTGCTCGCAAAAAGAAGAAGAAAGAACGTTTTCCCCATACCTTGTAAGCGTGCTTCTGCGAATCGTTCTGGCCATGAATGAGACAGTATTCAAACGTAACTCGTCTGTTGGTGTTCTCAGCATAGTTCACAGCCGCATGCACAAGCTCGCATATAGGATACTTTGTACTAATCGGCATGATCTTCGCCCTCTCGTCCTCGTACGGCGTGTGCAGGCTAATGGCCAGCGTTGTGCGTAGCTTTTCTGTTGCGAGCTTCTTAATCTTGGGCACATTGCCTACTGTGCTGATGGTAATATGCTGTGCACCTATGCCCAGGTGCGTATTCATCAAGTGAGCGGCTGTCGTAACGCTTCTGTGGGTAAAAACAGATACAGACGTTCAATATAAAATTGGAAGGTGTACAAGTGGAAAAGGACCACTCACTTGCAATTGGAACTGTGGTAGATAAAACAAACTGCAACACGAGTGTGTACAAAAGTAGCGATTCCTGAACTTTCTCTATGTATCACACCACAAATATGCTCAGCAAATGGATTAGTGTTGAAATTCTATTTCCCAAATTGCAATGGGAAATTGTTGCCGTTGTGAGGCGCGAGGCGCCAGTGTACTTGGCACGATGTACATGTAGATAATCATTCGCAGTTGTGCGTTGGCGATGTACATATGGCTATACACGATTCGCTGACTGTTGGTCCATTGGTGAAAGGTTGATTAAATGCAATGGTGAGCATGACTTTCGCCTTCTGCTGCTCATATTCTATTGCAGGTGATTGTGGCTGGTAGGTCGCGTGTCATCGTTGATATACAAACCAATTGAGAACGAAGCATGAATACTTACTTGTAATTGTTGAGTGGCTCGCCCATGCCCATAAATACGACATTGCTTAATCTCTGACCCTCACTCTGACAAAATTCGGCCATATTGTACGCCTGTTCGAAAATCTCTTCATGCGTGAGGTTTCGGGTGAATCCAGATTGACCTACAATGCCAAAAGCGAATGGATAGGCAATCAGAACAAAGAATCAATTTCGCGCACACTCGAATGCAGGGTGTGTATTGAATCATCGCAGAAGCGTTCTCACGAACATATTCGAATAGACGACCGACACCGCCGGTAAAACATACCAGTGGCACAAAAGCTGCAGTTCATTGCACATCCGGCCTGTGAGCTGATGCAGGCCGTATTTCTCCCATCTTTGTATCGCATCAACACTGTCTCGATGATCGATCCCCCCGCTATTCCGTACGCATGCTTGATGGTACCATCCCTGCTCACCTGAAATATACAGGCGGATACATGTGCGGAGAGACAGATGAATGAGATGTGAAGTACAAATGACAGCTACACGATGTTACAGTCCAATACGGCTCATGTACTGTTCATGCCTGAACGTACGGTAGCCTCTATGGCGAGTACAAAGGCAATAGTATGAAACAGACTAAATCGGGTATGCGAATGCTAGAACTGTGAAAATTTCATATGGTAATTGCTTGCAAAAGTGTGGATTATGCCTGGGTATATGGCCAGCTGTCTGCACTATATATGCGCGTCTCTAATACTTTCGATTTAGGGATTCCTTATTACACAGCCCTTCAGAAAGTAATGTTTTTCGCTTTTTGAAAGTGTATCTTAATCCTGCGCACACACATTCCAAAATCCAAGTTGAACATTTACTGTGCAATGAAAACGTAGGGATATAAAACTGATTCAATAACACCGTTGTAATGTGTTTCGATACTGGGGGTGGCTGCTTAAACATGTAACGCAGAGAAGGATCCTTATCGGCATGACAGGCGACACTACACTATACCAGAACCCCATACACAACGTCAACATCGTGGCTTAACAATGTGCAATTGCTGGACTTAAAAAATAAGGTACACGCGAATAAGGCAACCAGTGTGTACGACTTAGGTTGGACCTGACCACATTTAAAACATCGTTCTAATGTATATTCGAACTCACCAGTTCTTTTTTGAGGTCCAGACACCCAGCAATATGGAAGGTATCCTTGAGGTCTTGTCGGAGATGTTTGGGAAGGTACGTCATCTCATCAAATGACTTTGTGTGCTTTTTGTAGAGCAGATCTCTTAGCTGCTTGGATTGAAACGGTTTGCAGCCGGCGCTAACAACAAAGTCCTGCAGACGCAAAAGTGCAGGTGTATCGAAATAGATGTTTGTAAATGAAAGCAATATTTACATACAGAAGCATGCGTGTGGGAACAATGTCCACATTGCGCAGCCAAACGAATTAAAAAATAGAGGTGCCAAATCGACATACACTGGACATTTCAAGCGCCATGGTTGAAAAATAACAAAAAATACACAAACCGGGATATCACCAGTCACGATTGACTCTAGTATGCTATCATCTTCCGTACTAGGCAATAGTAGCGAGCATCGTTCGCAATCATGCATCTAAAAACATAACCTTCTGATTATTACCGAGGTTAGGGTGCTATGCATTGACTGGGGAATCCGTGCATAACGAACCTTTTAGCAACAGGCCATGAACTTGAGTGCGATTGCTATAGATGATAGCCACTGGAGAAAAATCAACGTTTCAAAACTATAACGCGTTGCTTACACCAACTATATATATATATAGAAACAGACACAGACACTAACACAGACACAAACACAAAAACAGACACAGACATACACACACACACACACACACACACAATATATATATATATATATATATATATATATATATATATATATATATATATATATATATATATAAACGCACTTTAGCACATATGCGCACACGATATATACACACACGCAAACACATACCAAACAAATACTAATACATATATACTTTGCAAATGCATATAGCCACACAAAAACACACACACACACACAATATTATATATATGTATAAATACATTTATATACATCTCGAATATGTGTGCTTACACACGCACAAATACACTCTCCTACACAGATATATGTATATATCTATATGCGTATATATAAATTTATACCAACGAATATATATGTATATATATTTATATATATGCGTATTAATATATTAGTAATATACGTATATATATATATATATAGATGTATATATTTATACACACACACACATATATATATTTATATATATGTATATAATACTATAATAATTTAATATCGTAATAATATATATATATATATATATATATATTTATATATATATATATATATGTATATACACACCCACACACATACACACAGACACACACACACACAGACGCACATGCACACAGACACACACAAACACACACAGAGACACAGACACACAACAGAAATGATCGATATATGCAATTATACACCTCCTGAAGAAAACCACCAGGGAGAAATGACACTGAATGATCATATATGCATCTGTCTTTGACACATACTGTTAATTCCTGCATTGATAATCCGTAAATATTTCTCTTGGGATATCCTAAGCTGCTAATCGTGGTATCCTCCAGTGGTATTGGGTTGGCATTAGTGTGCTGTTGCTGACTTGTAGTGGCTTTCTCACCAGATCCAATTTCAATATCAAAGGAGGTCGAACTCGCACTCTCTGAATGTGCCTGTCTTCCACTCAATTTACCCACACCCAGAAGAGCTGTACATTGTGCCTGTATGTCAACAATACGTGTGTTTAAACATCGACTTAAAGGTCGTCTGACCCCTGGCAGGAAACTATTTAAAGAGCGTATGCTAGACATAGCTCGTAAATTTAAGAGACACTCACTTTCACTATAAAATTCAAACAGCTCTTGTTTGTAGGTGTTTTAGTTACAAGGTCATATTTATAATACGCACAAGAACTTCAATAATCATAGCCTCCATATGTATTTGCATAGACATAGCTTTTCTGCACGTGCAGGCTTCCCCGCGCCAAAATATAGATTTTTCCATATATGTGCTCTTTAAGTTTTAGGGTTCATTGCCTTGCGACTTGCGTACGGCATATTATTATTATATAGAAATCACTCGTACACGCACTATATGACGATGTGTTGTCAGGTGAGTTATCAGTTGTCTCTGTTTGTATTCGGTTCCACCTCTGAAGTGATCACCATTCATGGAATTTTGCTTTCTTGAAGTAAACTGCAGAGATACTCAAAATCGCTATGCTATCACGGAACGTCTAACTGAGATCTCCTCATTTCAGCCTCTCCATGCTCAAATGTGGTGCGTAAGTGTGAATATAATCCCATATGAAACGGCATACACCAGATGTATCACATGAAATATGATTACATACAGAATGACTGTCACTAGCTTAAGAGGAGCCGAAATAAGTACGGACTGCACAAGGCTGCTGCTAAAAAGTAGTGTAGGTACTAGTCGACTAACGTTTTATTCAAATATTTACGTCATAGAGGCTACAACACACTACATACATACACACACACATACATGCACACACACACACATGCACACACACACACACACACACACACACAGACATAGACACAGGACATAGACACAGACATAGACACAGACACGGACACAGACACAGACACCTGGACACAGAGACACAGACACAGACACAGACACACAGACACGCACGCACACACACAACAACACACACACACACACAACACACACACACACACTCAACACACAAAATCACACACACACACACATATATATATACATATATACACATAAACACACACACGCACATCATCACGTATATATATATATATATATATAGATATATATAGATATATATATATATATATACACACACACACACACACACACACACACACACACACACACACACACACGTATATATACATCTATAGATATACATACATACATACATATATATATATATATATATATATATATATATATATATATATATATATATATATACATATATATATATATATATATATATATATATATATATATATATATATATATATATATATATATATATATATATATATATATATATATATATATATATACAATAATATATAATAATATAACAATATATACACACACACACACACAAAACACAGACACAGACACAGACATACACACACATATATATAAATATAAATATAAATATAAATCCGCCACCGGTTTATATACCTGCTAGAAAGATTCAGGCAATGTGCATGTGAACCCATACCTTCCGAACAAATGATACTGTAAATTAACTTTCTTAACGATAACCGAGAACACAATGTCACCCGAATGGGCATGTCTTTTATTGTAATCTGTGCCAATTGAAAGATAAGTCAGTAGCATGGCCCAATTTATAATACTTCAGGGTATCGAGACCTTTGAACTTTTGAATGCTTCTTGTGGACTTTGCCACAATGTATGACCCGTGGCGGCGTTTGGTTATATATATATATATATATATATATATATATATATACATATATATATATATTTATATGTATATTATATATCAATTATATATACATATAAATATATATATGCATATATATATCATATATGCATATGCATATAAAATTATATATATATATATATGCGTATTTAGTCGGCACGTTTGGACTTTTTCATAGAATTCCTTGCGTTCATCTTCGCCTTCAGGCTGTCCTTCATGTCATTTCCAGTGTTTACTGCCATACCCTTCAACGAAGGTGGCTGCAGGATGATGTAAGGTTTGGTATAGGTTTGTCAAGGATGCGATCCGATTTCAAAAAATGCATAAGAAACGATTTTTTTTTTGATGTCATGAGGAGAGGGTTTGTTCTGATGTCTAGAGCTCACTTGCAGAAACGATTTTCGCATTTGTAAGTCCCGAATGTAAAGCCATTTATCACGCTCACCTTCATCGCGGCATGTGCAAGAACCACCAGCAGTGCAATAGCAAGTCCAACGCCCAGAGACGTCCCTAGTATCAACATGCAGATAATCGCAACAGCTACCATAATAAAAGCATAGTTGGCGGAGAAATACTGTACGTTTTCTCCTAGGCGTTGCTTGGCCGTATCCGCATCGCACGGAGGCGCAAGGTCAGTCATTTCGTTCTGAATAAAAAAGCCATTCCAAACGACTAATGAGCATATATGCGAACAGATATGCTCATAATAGCGATAAGGGTGGGTGTGTCGGGTTCTTTGCGTACAATCCACATCGCGCGCAATACTGAACAACATCCACCGCAACGACAGCACAAAAATACTTATTCTACTTCAAGCGAGCGAACCGCTGCAAGGATTATTTTGATAAACTGAACGTGTCCACTTTAAAAGTCAAAAGAAAATATATCCCGCAATTCCATATGGGCGGATACATGACTGATTACGCAAGCTACTTACACACATCCGATACCGCAGAATAAAAAATAGATACAATTGTAAAATAAATCGTGATACATAGGTACAACCGCAGAGATGTGATCACACACACACACACACACACATATATATATATATATTATACACACATATACATACACACACATCGACCAATGTACATACACACACACACACATATATATATGAATATATATACAAACAAAAACAAATATATAATACATGCATACATACAGATGAATAGAAATATATATATATATATATAGATACAGATACAAATATGGATATATAAATATTTGAATATATATACATATATATATTTGTCTATACACACACACACACACACACACACATATATATATATATGTATATATATGTATGTATGAATATATATACATATACATAGTCACAAACACAATCGAACACACACGTGTACATACACACACAGACACAGACACACACAGACTTACACACACACAGACATATATATATATATATATAAAGACAGACACAACACGCAGACACGGATACATACACAGACATAGACACAGGCACAGACATATATATATACATATATATATATATATATATATATATATATATGTTCGCAATTCAACGTATACATCTTTGTATATAGAACGGTATAACCGGTGGTGCTAAATGTAGATGTATGTAAACGCAACTTACACGCAACAATGAAAAAGTCTCGTGTGTATGATATACGTGAATAGTCATTGTGTCGCATTCTTTTTGATAGCTACGTGTTCTCCCAAAGGACTGTTAAATTAAGGCAGAGCAGCGATCATTAGATAGCTAGAAAAAGTCTGTATTGTTGTGTGCACGGCATGACGATTGTTCTCAAGTGCGTATAACGGTATGTACCTTATCAAAACTCATCGAGATGAAAAAGAGAAGAGAATAAGCGTTCACTTGCAGTTACTGTACTATAGCATCACACGTAGAATGAGATTAAAACTCCTTCTAAGTACAGCAGATTTACAGACTATTCACGGTAAAATAAGAGACAACATATATCTAAATGGTACGCTTCAATAACTCATACTCATAGAACGACAGGTGTGTATTGTCATCGTTTTGATACATTCAGGCTATGCTAAAGTGTGATATATTATGACACAGTATGGTGTCATATGCTATAATTGAATACAATATACTATAGCATGAGATGAAATGCGACCAACTACTGTAATATGCTATGTATAGGTTAGTTAGTGTATCGAAAGACGGTGGTGGTTCCTAGAGTACTCACCCAATCGCGGACAGACATTTCGGCAGTAGCTTCGAGTTTCCTATGGTCTCCTATTCAATTAAAACAACGTTACGTATGCACGCTCGATCCTTTCCTTATAAGAAAATGTATTTTTATATCTGTACTTTTGCTTTTATGCTTTTTAGTTTCCTCTTGTAAATAGTCACGTCCTATGTATTCAATAACAACAACGTCACGTATGTGTACGCACGATTCTTTTGTCCTTGTTCGTTTGTACTTTCAGTGTTCTTCAGGCGATTCGTTTATTTTTAACGTGATATGTTATGTTATGTTTTTCTTGAAAATAATGTTATTTTTTATTGTGACTCTTGCGGAGTCTTGTTGCGAACTTGCGACTTGCGTAGCGCCGTAGCCGTATGTATGTACAAATAAATTATGTGGTTGTGTTATCCAATGAAAATCCATGATATAGCCTCTTTACCTCTGAGTCTATTTAGTACCAGAGGAGTCAAATGTCAATACTCAATATTGAATTTGATAGTGAATAGTGAATAGACTATAGAGTCAACACAATTTGATTCCTGATCAGTGATTCGGGAGTTCGTTATCTAAACTCCTCGAAGGGGTTAGTACTCAGAGTTCCATCACTTCCATGCTCAGCCAAGTTCGGGTGTCAACTGTCAAGTTGGGTGATGTACATCCGATTTCGGAGAGTATACCATAGAGGATTAGAGGCATATGTAGAGACATTTATTTACTGTCTATTGTGAATGAATAATCTAAATATATCAGCTGTTTAGGACATCAGAAACTTGGGGCCAAAACCGTTCATAGAATTTATATTTTATATGCGTATATATGTATATATGTGACTGATCCACCATGCCATGTTGCAGTGTTTGTTGTGTTCATTAAATAGCATCGTATAATCATGGGCTCCGTACCTTTTCCTATCAATAAGCGAATATGGCTGATGACAACTGCTATTGCACTGCTAACAGTCGGCTACATGTGCGGGAAAAGCGCAGGAGACATTAAATTCCAAAAGTCCAAAATACACGCACACACACACACACACACACACACACACACACACACACACACACACACACACGCACACGCACACGCACGCACACGCGCACGCACGTGCGTGCACACACGCGCACGTGCGCGCGCGCACACACACACGCACGTGCGCGCACGCATCGGACATCACACGGACGCATGCACATGCGTGCGCGTGCGTGCGCGTACGCGTACATATGCGTACGCATGCCGCATGCACATGCGCGTACGCGTACACATGCGCATGCACATACACATACGCGCACGCGCGCACGCACGCGCGCACACAATAACATCAATAATACAATCACATAATATCAATAATAATAACAATAATATATAATATATATCGTATATATATATATATATATATATATATAATATATATATATATGTATATATACGCGCGCGCGCGCGCGCGCGCGCGCGCGCGCGCGCGCGCATAATGATATATCGCCGTATCATCAATAACATAATGCGTATATGCGTACGTGCGTGCGTACGTGCGTGCGTGCGTGCGTGCGTGCGTACGTGCGTACATCACGTTATTGTGTGTGTGTGTAATGTCAATAATATATATATAGCATATATAATACATAATAATATATATATATATATATGTATATATCAATATGCATATGCAATACGTACGTATACGCATTACATACGTGCGTGCGTACGTGCGTGCGTACGTACGTGCGTGCTGCGTACGTACGTGCGTGCGTGCGTACGTGCGTGCGTACGTGCGTACGTACGTACACGTGCGTGCGTACAATACATGGACGTGCGTATCAATCTGGACCAATGACGTACGTACGTACGTACGTGCATACTATGGACGATCCGCGGATGCGTACGCGCGATACATTATGACTGCGTACGTGCGTACGTACGTACATAATGCGTTGCGCGTGCGTACGTGCGTGCGTACGTACGTGCGTACATACGTTATTTGCACGTACATGCGTACGTACGTACGTACGTGCGTACGTACGTGCCACGTACGCGCGCACGTACGCACGTACGTACGTACGTACGTACGTACATGTGTACATGGCCAATAATAAACATTAATATGTATATATATATAATAATAATAATATATATAATAATCATATTCGTAATATATAATATATGTTTATATATTATGTATAATAATATAATAATATATAATAATGAATATCAATAATATAATAATAATATATATATACGTGCGTACGTGCGTGTATTGCATACGTACGTACGTACATGCGTTGCGTGCGTACGTTGCGTACGTACGTACGTGCGATCAATGCGGTACGAGACGTACGTACGTACGTGCATGGATGCGTACCAGGATGCCCTCAAGAGACGCACTGGACGCACACGCACGCACGCACGCACGCACGCACGCGTGTCATCAATATGTGTCAACATGTCAATAATAATACATCATATAATAATATATATATATATATAATATATATGTATTATGCATACATGCGTACGTATGTGGTTTATGCATGTAATGCCATATATGTAATGCAATAATATATATAATATATATAATATATATAATAATGCATAACAATAATAATAATATGTAATAATAATAATAATAATATATATATAATAATAATAATAATAATGCACGCACACGCACGCACGCACGCATCACGCACGCACGCACGTAATATGCCATATAATGTAATAATATAATAATATAATATTGTAATGTTGCGGATTGTAGTGCGTGTGCGTTGTGGATCGGATGCTTTGTGCGTGTTGACGCAATGCGTGCACATTGCACGTGTAACGTGTGGCAATCATAATAATGCCATATGTATGCAACAATAATAATGTTGTGTAATATGTAATAATAATAATGTGTATAATATATGGTAATAATGTAATAATAATAATATAATATATATTGCTCATATAATACAACAATATAATAACATAATATAATAATAATATAATAATAATATATAACAACAATATATATATATATATATATTAATATAATAATACACTCAACATATATAATATACAACATATTAATAATAATAATAATACATATAATAATAATATATTGTTTATGTAATAATATGGACACATATTATAATCACACACGTACATGTGGATGTGCAATATGTATATGTATATAATGTAATATGTGTGCATATATATATACATGTAATAATAATATATATATATGTATATATATAATATACATATGTATAATAATAATAATATATATATATATATATAATATATATATATATATATATATATATATATATATATACATATGTACACACACACACACATATATATATATATATATATATATATATATATATATATATATATATATATATATATATATATATATATATATATATATATATATATATATATATAGTATTCAATGTATTTTAAAAAAACAAATACTACAAGTTTCCCTGAGTAAATCGATACGCATACCAGGAATCTTCAAATTCACATATATATGTATATGTTTCGACGGAAGTAATGATTAATGTTTTTTCGTGCTACTTGTTCATCTGTACATAGTTTGAATGTTGACGGAAGTATCAATAAACCTTCGTGCCCATGCAAAGCAATGTATTTTGTGAACGGAATTTTACGCATAAAACGCTATTTTGTTTCAATCCTGTACCGTTTGTTGTAATTATTAATTGGAGAGCAGTGCTTTTCTAAAGGAAACGAGAATGGAGGAGTACGACTGCAATATATTTTACCATTTAATGTCTACAAGTAGACCCTTTTGTATGCAATCGCAAGACACATATGGGCCACTAGGTCCATAATATGAATGCGAGGTGCTTGTGAAAGAGTCTTCCAATGCCTCTTCATCAGATTCTTATCTTGTAGGTTTGAGACATCGTATCACATGCTTGTGTGCCTAGTATATAATTGTGGTTTATATGTATTCTCCGATGTATTTAGGAAGAGGATAGGTTTGGTCAATTGACGAATAACATCATTATGGATACCCCGGGGGGCTGGAGCAGGAGGTACGAACGGATGGTCGCACAGGTGCCACGACAAAAACAATCCAATGACGATAGAGGGACACATTTTTTCCAGGGCAATTGGGAACCTGTTATAGGTTGTGAGACCATGAGGAAAATAGGTTAGTGGCCCCATAAACTCAATATGCGTTTCAGATGTGGATTTTACCAACTTGTTATATACCGGTTGTGGACCTATCGACGGTTGGTTGAAAAAACGTAAATGGTCTATGTTGCTCAAGTTGTTGCTCGTATATTCTCTCCGGTGTGTAATGAACGTGTTTTCGTACTACAGGTGACATCTCGGACTCTGGAAAGTGGATATGTAATCCGGACAATATGAAGAAAACCGGCGAAAAGGTTCTAATTTATTCGCTAGGGTCACGTAATGAATATGACTTCGAGGAGGATATGTACAAGTTCTTCGAAGGCAATGTAGAAATTCATACTTTTGATTTCGGTGAACCAAAGAGTAAGTTTAGACTCATTGTTTAGGCACCGGCGTGGCCGACGGATGAGTGTAAATGCACAGGACATCTCGAGAGATTGTCGATCGCTTGGTGACATTAGTCTTTGAGGTTTTGCACTTTTTGGTCAAACCATGAGTTTGCCATGCGTTTTCAGTAGTCTGGTTACTATACCGAAATCAATTGGGTCAGATACTTGCAGTCGTGTTTGCCCATGAATATACACATGTACAGTGATCAACATGTACCATTAGCTGCAAACTATCATCTCAATCCGACGTATTCGCCGCTTCCAATCGTTCAGACACGCCGCACTACGTGAACTACCATCAGTGGGGCATTGGAGGTGAAGACGTAGAGACTGAAAGGGGTACCTTCAAGACTTTGCACACAATAATGGAACTACTAGGTCACAGCGACAAAGTTATAGACGTCTTCAAAATGGACATCGATGGAGCTGAGTGTGATGCACTCATCCCAACGATCAAGAACGGCTGGTTCAACAAGATTAATCAGGTATGACAACAGATGAGATGTGCGATTGTGGCTTTGATACTACGTTGGCATGTGCCAGGAAGCAGAATTAAACACCCGGCGTATATGCACGAATTCCTTATACGATTTCTATTATACATCGGGTCCAAGAAAAATATGATACGCAACAGAGCCAGTTCAAGGAAGATGATTGCGCACATGCCCATCCTCGCACAATAGTTTCTCTCTCTTACTATTACAAACTACACTCCTCACAATGATCCTCATAATCAAATCTTTCCCATTTTCACAGCTTCAAATGGAAATTCATTTGCGCGGTCCAAAGGTTCCGAACTCACCGAATGCGCTTGAGGTGCACGAGATGATGATGCTATTACGTGAGCATAGCCATTTAGAGGTCTTCAATAAGGAGCCGAACACTATGCATGCGGGAGGATGTATTGGTAAGACGGATACACATTGTGTACTCGCTAACTGATGCTCTTACAGGGTTCTGCTCCCTTGCGTCGTCGTGCGTAATTAAGCGTTCGATCAAGATATATACTTATTCTAATATTACTGCCATCTATATTCATTATACAGAGGTTGCGTGGGTGAAGGTTGATTGGGCTCAGTTGGCTGGCCTGGTGCCTGGATTTGATATGAAGAATGTGTATGACCGGGAATTGTATAAATTTTAGGTTTGCTTTATAGTTAATTATTCCGGTCGCTTACGCGCGGCTAGGATGCAGGATAAATTATCGACAACGCGACCTACAAAGGAACGCTGACCAAGACTGGGTTTCTTTGAAATAAGGTCTGATGAATGATAATAAATGTCCTGTGAGTGTGTGCAGTATTAGGATTGGTCAAAATTGTAGTCACAGACGACATCAGTCCTTGTAAATTGTAGCAGAATAGCCAATTAGTCTTTCCGATCAGATTTTAAAAGTACCTTCATTCAATCAGACTTTAAAAGCACCATTATTCAAAAGCATTTGTCTTGTCACGTAAACACCTGTTTGTACCATGCTGTATTGGTTCGGTGTACTCTGGACTTAGATCCAATAGAACTTAAGCGCATGCATCAGTGAATAAACTACTACAGAATAATATACCGTTAACGCAAAGTCATGTCATACTTCTTTCACATCCAAAACGAAATACTATTTTCCCCTATTGTTCTGTGCGTTACAAACACACTTTTTATTCAATCATTATGCCTCTCACCGAGCCATGATGAGCTCAGTGAGGAAGCACGGCCCCTAACCCTAAATTTGATAGCTTGCTGATTGGCGGTGACTAATTCCAGTATTACGGTGGCACTGGTGAATGTCACTCCGAGTATACGATGATTCCAAATGACTACCGCACCGCAGAGAAAATGGGAATCCCTGTAATACATGCTCATTGTGGGGCTCGCAGACTGGAATACCCACAGTAATATTTGAGAATCCAAATACAATGCTACACCCGTATTATTTCGCACCCAATTCCACCTGCTTGGTCCTTTGGAGATTGCCAAACAAGACACAGACTCACAGAGGCAGACTGATCGGCAATGGATACGAGCAGCAATGATGCCGATTACAAATCGCATCGCACGCTGGTCCCGGAGCACTGAACGGGTGATAGCATCGAGCACACTATATATTATTGCCTCGTTGTATCTACCCTCGTCTATAGCGAGCCCAAAAGCTCAGGCGTCTATGCTACCTGCTTCGAATGAGTGTTGGTGCACTAATAAATGCCTATTCCACGGACCGCGATTCCCAACGCAACATAAGATGGTACGAGGATACTGATCATGCGTGTGGTTCTCAAAACGAGCGGCGAACTCTCCCGTGCAGCCAGCCCGTGTACTTCTTCGCGGTGCCACACGTCATTATAGCACTCACATACACTTTTAAATGCAGTTCACAAGCGTTCCTATAAGCATATACACACACCAGAGAGCGCTTCAGTTCACTATGTTCAGCCATCGCAGCAGAGTCAGGGCCACAGGAGTAGATTGTTTCTTATACGTTTGTAAGTCGACGTACACCCTATCCGGCGGAAATATATTTTCAATCCAGTCTACTACATGCATGTCCGCCTCACCCCAAACTGTTGAATTAGATTATATTGGGAAACAGTGTGAGTTCGGTGATCTAATGGCATCGGCTTGTGACGAAAAACGCTCGTACCATTGATAACATATTCAGGACACGTAACTTGCTTGGGGGTGAGCTTTTCCGAATAATATTCATGTGAATTTAATTCGGTAGAACTGAATTGTTTAGAGTTGAATTGGATTGAAATGGGTTGAAATAAATATCATAGGATTGGATCGGACTAAATTGAATCGGATTGAATTGATTTGAAATAAGCTATATAGGATTGAATCGAAGTAAATTGAATTGCATTGGATTATTTTGGATTAAATTTGGCTGAAATATATATATAGAGGATTGGATCGGATTGAATTGAATTGAATTGGATTGAATTGATTTGAAGAAAATTATATGATATTGGATGAATGATATTGGATGAGATTAAATTGGATTGCATTGGATTGAATTGGATTGAATTATGAGGATTTAGTTTGATTTATGATGAATATATATAACTAACTGTACAAGAATATAGTATAAGTTTCTGTGGAGTCCTTAAATGTCCAAAACTAGGTGACATTTTTGATTTGTCAAATGCATTAAGGGGAGGCAAAACCGATTTAATCTCCAGCTAAAATAAGTGAGTAGGCACACACCATTCCTAAAAGTGGTACATAGGCATCCGCCACATGCAACAAGACCTATGAGTTAAAAGTACACCTTGGAAGTATCCCGAACTTCGGAAATCCTGCTAAACGAACACTGTGAGATGCACCGGAACAGCCAATACACTTACACGTGATGGTGTACAACGGATCGGCATCCAACAGACGAAGCATATCCTTCTCGGAATTGAGCGCATGAACTCCATGGACCGGAAATGTTATGTGTCGCCCCTTGAGTTCGCTCTGTTAGAATAATGACCAGTAACTATGAGCAAAATCAGCTCATTCATTACTCTGCAGCATGAGCACATATTCTATGGTGGCTCATAATCTACAAGTAGACCGAGCAATAAGCTCCCTGCGTATACGGTAAACACACACATCCATACCCTGCCGCATAGTGTCAGCATGTCGGTGACCATCTGAGTCGTGTAGCCCAGATCCCTTGGACTGGTAACACCCGTTGTCCATCCGAGAGATAATACAGCGTCAGGAAATTCAAGGGTTTGATCAATGAAGTCATCAGGTGAGAACAGTGCATCCGCTCCTCCTGGGCCAGTGAGAATATCGGCATTCAACCAAAGCTCTAGATTGGTCGCTGTATAGGGTCAAAAGTGAATGCCGGCCTTAAATGATGATAATATACTCTGAGCGACTGTGATGGTACTCTACTTTCATGGACACTCCATTGTAATCATAGGCACGGAAGTGTTGTGACTGGGTGGTGCGTTGCCATTGGTTACAAAATCCACAACAACCAGCGAGACGTACCGACATCCAGCTTATCGTTCTTCTTCAGCACTTTCATGCTTGGCTCCACGGCATTGGGATCCTTAAAGTCCAGCTTCAGCACGCGCACGCGCTCGCAGCCAACGACAAAAGCGACTAGATCAACTAAACGCAAATCGCTGATATACATCGGTGGGTGGCACATCACCAGGTCTTTCCTATGACTCTCGTCTGTGACTGCTGAACGCAGATAAATGTAGTTAGTACCTGTGGCTTGGAACGCATCTTGTAAGTCGCATAGCTCATCACAATCGAGTGCTGCAGCCAATTGCAGAGTTTGTCGATTGCTGATGACTGTGCAGCATTGATATATTTCATAGAATCCATATCACATTGGGGTATATTTGACGTAGCTGAGAGATCAAATCCATCAAATATCATAGTCGACTGTTCTGCTCGAGTGTGATCGAATTACGCACCCACGCAAGGCTATGTGAAAACAGAACATTTGAGAACTCTGTTCCAATTCATCAATGCGTACAAATGATTAATGGATACGCATTTGGTTTCTACAGCAAGGCACGTACAATCCTGGCCTACATTAATGGTCTAATCACCGCAAGAAATGCCACATTGCTGTTTATCCCCTTTGTTCAATAACACTCAATCATTGTGAGGTAGTCCCCTGATAAATTCACATTACGTTAGCGCTAAAGTGGCCCCCTAATGTATTTGCGGCTAGTTTTGACAGAAACCCTTTCAGGACAGGTGCGCTGACAAAAAATCGAACACGTGTATGATGTGCAGAACCTTCTTTATACCTGTACAGTCATCTATTGGTTACTTACTATCTGTACAGATAGTCAACTCTTCAGCTTATCAATCTATCGAATCAGATATATTGAATTGCGTTATAACAGATGTAGTTCAACTAAAATAACCGTAGGTTTAGAATAAGCTTAGAGATACAACTAGAATCATCGGTACATGCATTAAGGACCTGCGTCTATGTGTGTCGACGACAGCACACCGCCAAGTAGAGTTCCAAAATGTCGATCGATTCACACAAACGTTCGCTGGCCCCGCGGATGTACACGTTCGCATGTATGCATCGCGTAGGAAGAAAGTGGAACTATACACAGTTCATAATAAACGTCAAAATATATACATGAGGTTGTAAATTGCCTAACAGCATACACATACACATCATACATGCACGTATTGGACCAATTGCGGTCCGGAAGGAAAGAGTACAAGCTTGCACCTTCGTCGCTATAAGAAATTCCATTCAGTAGCTTAAATAATATCAAATCTTGTCTCACACATGTTTGCTCACTGTACCAAATGCAGTAACTGTACGAGTTTATTTACAGCGAAATGTCCCGTATGTGTAAGTTTACTGTTTTAACTTTATAGAGTTTGCCTACTGAGCTATGTCTCACACGTGTTTGCTTACTGTCTTACCCTTGTTCTCCATCTCCGCTTTGCTAGTGCCTGTCTCTTGCCATGTTCCAAACGCAACATCCGCTTCTACAAAAATAATCAACTCGTCTGCCAGCGCAATGTCTATCAGATCGAGCGTGTTTGTTGCATGAGCCCATTGAGCTGGTAGGGACGACGAAGTGATCCGCCGACTGTGTACATACAACAGCACACTTACACAAGCGACTATCAGAACAGCGAGGGCTTTGAAAGCAAAGTGGGTGTGTGTAAACGTGTACGCATGCATGTTCATAGTCTCGAGGTGTTCTACCATAATACAACGAGTGCTTTGTATACTTAGGCTGCGTGTCTATTCTGGTGCAACGGTGCAACGCAAACTCTTCATTTGCAAGTTGTGCTTAAATATTTAGATAATCGATATGAAATACACTAACATGCTATATTTCACTAACATGCTATATTTCAATCAAAGGGACCTAAGAACACAATATTTGGCCTTCTACATCAGACATACAGACCAGTCTTCAAAAACTTTTTTTTATCAAAGACCCCTCAAATAGTGACAAATACACCTTTCATATTTTTGTTTTTTTGAAACGAAAATAGAAAAAGAAAATAGCTGTGTCCTACGGACCTTTGGTACAACTATACTATAAATATTTTTCTAATAATTTTGGTTCCTCGTTGTAAATACAGTATGTATTTATGTACATACAGTCAGACCTGGTTATTAGCCACCTGTTTAACTAGTCGAACTGGATACTAGTCCGGACAATTTCAGATATGGCCATTTTATTTCCCCTTTCGTTTCAAATTTTGATGAGCTAAGCAGTGCAAAGGATAGAGTGACGTTGATCGTATGGACAAATGCTTCGGGAAGTGATAAAGTCCCTTTAGCGGTCATAGGCGCGTGTAAGAATCCCAGATGTTTAAAAGGAGTGGACCCACCATTACCATACATAGACCAAAAAAACACTCATAGAAGGATTCTACAATTCAAGAGTGGTGGTTCATTGAAGTATTCCTCAAGTACGTACGTAAGCGAACAAAAGAACCGATTTGCCTCGTGATGGATATTTTTGGTGCATATTTAGAGGAGGAAAGAGATGAGGTACATTTTGTACTCTTGCCTAAGAACAGTACAGCTGTATATCAGCCTATAGATGCAGGAGTTATATATGTCATCAAGACAGGTTATCGCATACCTGTGTTGGAGATACTGGTTGAGCTTCTATCAGATAGAGAGAGGTTAGCGCCGAAAACGCGAAAGACAACTCATAATGGAAGCAAAGACTCAGAAATTAATGACAAACTTCTTTCCTAGAAAAAACCGCAAGGAAGGCGATGATACAATCATTGAGACATATTACAATAGAAATAGAGCCACGGGCCCACGGCTAGGCTAGTATTTAAACGACGCCGACATTTGCCTAAACGACATTATGTGTACGATGTGTCGGCACGACATTTTTTAAGCCATATCGTAGGGGACTGGCCGGCTGGCCCTCTGAGAGGGCGGCTCTGGTGTCTGGATTTAAATATTTTGCATACCAATAATGTTGCCGCCTAAAATCTAAAAATTCAACATTTTTTTAGATGACAGAAATCTTTATTTTATCAATGTGCCACCTTTTATCGGCATAGACATATTAGGCTATTTTTTGAATTCCAAGCTTTTTCTGTAAATAAAAAGAATCAGAAGATCAAAGCAAAGGCTTTTATTAACTTTTCCTTATTTATCGAAAGTCGCTCCAAAGTCCCCATAGTGCAGGACACACGGGGATTATCATACAAAGTCTACGTGTAAGTACTGCCATTTCCTACACATCTTAAATATTATTCATACAGTATGTCTGACCATGAGGAAACGGACCAAGTAGCTCCGATGGAGGGAAGGGACCGTGTTGCCCCACTGAAGGATAGGAACTCTTTATACGACATAGGAGACAGTGCCAAAGTGGCCGAACAGAAAGTAAAGGATTCGGGCATGCCCAGACACCAAGGTGATGCATGTGGTTTACAACTGTGTTATGTTGTTGTGTATCTAACGTATTAGGATTTTTGTATACTTGTTAGTAATAATCGGGA
>LUCW03000173.1:95000-100000 GCA_001586965.3 Sphaeroforma sirkka
TACAATCAGGAGATCCTGTCACAAGAAGCACAGATGCAAGGGCAATTACCAACAATAACAAGACATCAACAACAGCATTCTCAACAAGCGCCTCAACAGCAACAACAGAAATCCTCATCACAAGAACGACAGAATCACACACAACAACAACTGTCTACACAACAGCAACATTCAGCGCAACAGCAGCAACAGCAGCAACAGCAGCAACAACAGCAACAACAGCGACACAGTCCGCATTTAAATGCACAATCGGAGCTATCGGGTCAAGGGCATCATACACGGACCGAACCGCACCAACTACAACCACAACCACAACCGCAGACCTCCCAACTCGAATCACAGCAGCAGCAGCAACGACAGCAACACCAAAATCTACAGGAGTTACAGCAGCAACGGGAGCTGCAATCTCAGAGGCTACACAGACAGCAGACACGGATGAGTGGACAGTCTCATCAACGAGACAAGGCTGCAACAGAAGAGGCAGGTAATAGAAGCAGAAGCACGAGACAGAGTAACTCGTCGGAGAAAGATTTCTCACAGTCACCCAGCACCACAGGGGATAGCAGTAATACACATGCGCCACAGGCAGCACCGCCTAGTTTTGCACGGCCCCGCATTGTACATAGTGCTGGTCAGAGTGGAGCGGAAGAGGTCGACGGTAATGCAAAAGATGTCACGAATACAAACGATGCTCCAACATCTTCAGAGCCGTCTAAAGAGGCGCCTTCTACCTCTGCCGTTGCAACTCCAGGCGGCAGTACAAGGAGTAACGCCAATAGGGGCACACAATCCGCCTCAGCTGCGGCAGTTGGGTTACATTCGTCGCCGGCGCTGACTGGGTTGTCGGGCAATGCACAGCATCAGACCTTCCACAACCAACACCAGCACCAACACCAGCAACAACAGCAGCAGCAACAGCAACCGCAACAACAACAGCAGCAGCAGCAACCGCAACCGCAACCGCAACCGCAACCGCAACCACAACCGAAACAGAAGCAGCAACAACAACAGCAGCAACAACAACAGCAACAACAACAGCAACAACAACAGGTGCAGCAGCAGCAACAACAGCAGCAACAGCTACAGCAGCAGCTGCAACAACACCAGCAACACAAGCAGGCACAGTACCAATTGCAACAACAACTCGTACAACAACAGTTACAACAATTACAGCAGCCCCAATTGCAGCATGCCTCACCGCAAACATCGGTCTCTACGATGACACCTGCTCAGCAGCAGATCATGACGCAGGCAATGCTCAGACAACAACAGCACCTGCAACACCAGCTGCAAGAGGGAACAAAGCAGACTAGCGATGCATCAGCGGCAGCACATGGTGACAGGAGCCAACCGCAACTCGGTGCACCGGACAGCGGGTATTTGTGTATACATCACCGTAGTAGTATTGGGTAGGATTGTACTTTTTGCTGTTGGTGAGTAGTCAGTCGGATCTGCAGATTTTAGAATGTAGACGAACGATAGTTGGCGGCGTATATTTGTTGCCTGAAAGTATGATTTCTGTAACTCGTTCATATCACACTCAGTGACAATATGCTACTACATGTTTTGTCTTTTACATTATTGAATTTGTATTGCAATAAGTGATGCAGCTAGCAAGTTCACGTGTCTGAATACACAAAGTCATGTGACACCCTTTACCCTGATCCAGGAACCTCTCTGGGAGTACTGCGTCGAAGCGTGCAGCCAATGGGTCTGCGGCGGAAAACACGTCCACCACGGAAGCCAAAACAAAAGCCCCGCCCAAGAAAAAGGCGAAGTCGGTAGGATATATATTGGGTTTATTTGGCGTATGGCGATGCTCTGGCCGCAGGCGACCCGATTTGCTTCTCACTTGCAATTGATGTACTCTCTGTGTGAACGGCAATTTAATTCTTATTCTATGATGGATATGACTTGAGTGTGTGGCAATGGAACTCTACACATCACGCATCGAAGACTTTGTACTAAAGGATTTCTTTTTCTCGGCGATAGATTTTATGACGAGTTCGAATTGTAGACAAGTGCGATTCCGGTCGTTGAAGGCAAGCAAGGTGCCAAATTTTCAGTCTGGTTAATCCTTTCGTTTTAAATCGATATATGCTCCATACAGGGTTCCAAAACCGGCGGGATGAGAACGGCGAATGGCACCAGGCAGAAGAAGAAAAGGGTATGCTTCCATTCTAATTATATATATATATATATGCGGTTTATATTCACGCATCCGCCTGACGTTGTTGCCTTCACAATCGCAGCATAACTCACGCCAATTTCTTCCTGTTATTGCGTGATCCCATGCGTTTTCGGGATGATTTGTACTTTGAATTCTGATAGGAAATACAATTTTCTATGTTTTTGTGACTCTTTATAATCATCGCAGGCTGAGGATGTCCAGCAAACCCTGATTGAAACGCAGCGAAGATGTGCTGCACTGGAAATACACATCCTACAAACACAAGGCGAGATCAATGGATTCCGAGAGGTATGCAAAATAGCACACTGACAAATATGATTTCGTGATTTCGATTGGTTCTGTATGTGCGCAAGTTGTGTGTATGTAAAGTAGGTGTATCACTTGAGGCAGTCCACTGAGACGGGCGTGTATTTAACAGTCTTCCAATCAACTTTACCTGGGTTTGTATGCTACTCGCAGAAAATCGCAACTGAGCGGCAGAGGCGACAGGGTTTGCCTACGTAGCATGGAGTGTGCCCAAGTCTCGACGCATCATATCACTGCTAGCTCGAAAATTCTGGTTTGGGTTCCGTGGCATCATTTAGTATTGTGAACTTGTGTGCGCTGCTCTCGCGTTTGCGTTCGGCACGTGGCTATACCCACACGCTATTACAGAACGGAATATTTCTTGCTTGATCTTGTGAGCCGGAGTTGGTGAGAAATCTGTGTTTTCAAGTGGCGAGCATGATTGATAAAGATACACCTGCCGGTATATCGCTCGCGTCGTATACAACAGTCCCAGGATCGAGGATTTTCAACGTGCACCCCCCATTCGCAGCTAGTGTGGGGACCTCGGAACAAGTCGATACTTGGTAGTAGTATAGATTCTATGCGTTGATGGAAACGATCGTGTTCGTTGCAGATGATGTGGTTGCAATTCGTATCCCGGGTCTTTAACAATTCTAGCAATCAATCAGATGCATATCAGAGTAGTCACGATTACTATAGTGCATACGAGGATACCGCTCTCAAACTGGGATGGTGAATTGTAACGTTACTTTTGGCCACTGCAATGATGCGCACTCTGACCATGAAACCGATCTCATATGAATCACTGAAGGGTCGAATGAGAGCGAGCCACAAGCCACCGGGGGTTAGTCCAGTCACACTCTGCAGACGATAGAAACAAACGAGTCGGACTTAGTGAGTAGTAACAAACGAGCCGGACTTAGTGATTAGTACGGCAAGTGCGCCCGCTTGGGAGTCACTCACAACAGCTCCATACGACACAGGCAAATTCGCATTGTTCCAGTGCAACCAGTGGATAAATTTAACATAGTCTCTGCCCTAGGAACGAGCGTATCCCGAAGTATATTAAGAAGCAGCCGAGATTATGTAATTCGTTCCCTGAACCTTTGATGGGTCTTTGTCACACTGAAGATCGATTCAGTGTTGTTCTGCTGAGATTGCACATAGTAGCTCCTGCCAAATTTGTTGATCTCAGCCTGTCTCATGTGCTGTAGCTACAGAACCCGAGTCGCTTTGTGGTCTGACGTCAAAACTCTAAATGTGAGTAGCGCAATTTTTGAAAGCCGATGGGGACGTTGCGACGCGTGTTTCATCGCCATCGTATCCAGGCTACGCTACATTCCGCGTGTTTCATCGCCACCGAATCCAGGCTACGCTACATTCCGCGTGTTTCATCGCCACAGAATCTTCTTCGCGTCGTTGACCACGCTTTCGGCTCCGCCGAAGTACACAGAAAGGATTTTATAGATTGAGGATAGAAGCTCAGAGTTCGCAGAGGTCGATATTTAGGAACGCGACAACCCCCCTCAAATCAATTGGCTATCAAACATTGGTCGCGTTGGAAACCATTCAAGTGTATGTTGTCAGTTTTGCGTCTTACTAGTGGTAGCGATCCGCAATGTCAGCAGATTGTCCTGACTGTACTTATGGCGATCACAATATTGCACTCTCATTGCCATGCAGGCGTTTACTATTATGGCCCACACTTCACATCCCTCGTGAGCAATCGATGATATTCTCAGCACCGAGCCGCGTAAGCGAATAGAGAATTAGAAACATGGGCATGGCAATTCGAGCTGCAAGTTTATCCTATTCTAACGTGGATTGGATTGCGAGCTTCAGAAGCAATCCCGCTTAACCACACGTGCTGGAAAACGAAAGCATCAGTTAAGTATTATAACAGCTCTGTCACGTCCATTGTATGGGCTGAGATGTATTACCCATCCGGGAGGGTCGATTTTAGTATTGCAACTCTCCACATGAATATAAACAGAGACAATGGACCCCAGCTATTCACGACATCCCAATCAGATTCTGCGAAACCTACGCTTGCGCGCACGTGGTGCCTGATTCAAAGGCTGCGTGTCTCATTAGATCTGGAAGTTGGAACTGGCAATCTGTTCTGTTCGTTTCTGATATTCTTATTGGCGCCTGCATAACGTAGTTGAGGTTAAGCTTTGGATTGCAGGCACGCAAACAACAGGCCTCATAATTAGTAGCTTTTAAGGGCCTCGCTGCCCGACGTGGTAGCGCAGCATGCAGGTACGGACCTCGAATTTGACTGTGAAATGCGTTAAATGTTTGTTTGAGGTCCCATAGCCGCTACACATTTAATGACGAGCCCCAAATCAGGCATCAAAGAGTCAAACGATAGTTACGTATATCATGATCATGGTAACTGTTGACACTAATCAGCGGGTGCAGGTGTACTGTGTTGAAAAATGAGCACAGGCGGGAAAGCGCTCGAGAAGCACATCACAGTACTGTCCGAATGGAAAATGGTGCTTGAACCTTGATTCGA
>LUCW03000173.1:102500-152500 GCA_001586965.3 Sphaeroforma sirkka
GCACTATACGTCTTCGTTGCATGATATCCGCTTCCCACTTACACACTCCCTCAGGTGCCGCCGTGCAGGTGCTTGTGGTTGTCTTATCGTTGTGCTAATTGCATGCAGTGGTGGTAAAATAAACGTTTGACAAGTGGTTGAATACGTGTCTGGCAGACTGCCAAAGTCGTTGCGTGTTACTACAACAGATATGCAACTACTGTCCGTTAAGGTGCACAGTTGTAGCTGTGATCGGTGTAAGACAATCGAGTCTCAGTTTGTATCACAAACCCGCATTGTATTGTCACCACATGAGGTATGCTCGTACTGCGCAGCGTCTATCAGGTCCGCTCCAGTAGTTACGCCCTTTTTAGAATTGAACGTGCTTAGATGTTGCTATTGATGCATACCCTCACGCATAACTTCAAACACATTCTCCGCGCGATGCACAAACTATACATCACAAATATTCACACTGTGGGCGTAAATCCCAGGTACTCATCGTATGATTCTATTACCAATCAGTTACAGGCAGGCTTACCTCGACGGGTGCAGCCAACAGTGCACGCAAGTGTTGCCTGAATATACTGAACACTCGGCTAGCAGCGTGTGCTGGTAAATGTGTGACAACTGTGATATTCGGTGAGAGTGCTTGGTCATCGTCCTTTTCAGCGTTCACCACAACTACCCCGCCCCATCCAGGTAGATAGAATGAATTGGTGTCTGCGACAACAAAGCAGTACAACCAAAAAATGAAAATTGTATTGAGAATTGTGCTGATTGTATGTAGATTCCTTCTACGCGGAACGAGTTATTTTCTGTGGCAGCAGACCATACCAATAGCTTAATGGATAATATTCTCAGTCGCGCATATAGCCAACTAAGCGAAATGATGCTTGTGTTAAGTCGAAAAACCACGAAACAAGGCGAATGTACAAGTCTATCTACAGCGGGTACAGCATAGACCGTCAATATTTAGGAGGTGTTCTAATGGTATACTAGCGTCACGGCACGTCGGTAGGATATGTTCAATACTGAAGGACCGACATCATACCCGCATACAATGAACCACTTATATCATTGCACACACCTTCTATGTCCATAAATACAAACGATGCATCACTTGCACTATTGTGTTAATGCACAACACTCTGTAAAGCTCAATATCTTCGATTGCCATTTCAGGTCGCCGTCATAGTTGTCGTTTCCTACCTACCTGTATTGACCGAGTTCTCGTCCCTTATTCGCAATGGACTTTCCTCTGGGCTGTGCGGGTTCACACAAAATTAAATAGAAATGAATACCGTTAACAAAGCACTTCGAGGCGAATATCAGTGATACATCTAGAATTCGATACGTGACGTGTGGTAAAGGTGTAACGAAGCACGCGACAACCAATATATACGGAGGAGCCCAATAGACAACACTACTCTAGAGAAGACGTGTGGGCACAGGAAACACCAGAAATGAGAATATGGTCACAATACCCAACCACTAAACCATGAAGGGGGAATCACCAGGTTGGAACATCAGTACCACCCACCAACAGAAATAATCATGATTACTTGATCACAAATGAAGGAGAGCGAGCATCACAAAATCCCCCGAAACTCAACGACAGATGGCAATGTATGCTCATTACAGACAGTGATCTTACGTACGAAGCTTCTATGGTGACTTTAAAATCTCGTAACACATACCTGGGGATGTAAACGAGAAGGTTCAGAGTGGTATCACTGGTAGCGGTACCGAAATTCCAGTCGATGGGGTCGACGAACACTTTGAGGTCCGATGCAGTGAGGAAGTGGTCTGCAGTTTCAGGGTCGTAATGAACCGTTAACCGTTGAGGGTCGAGTGCTGCGTGATACACAATCTGTTACAGGAAATATTACAGGGTGTCATATGTTGTTGTATGTTCTGCGTTGCATTAGTTTGTGCCCTTAACGTAAGCGCCTTATCAATGTGAATCGCCCTTTTCGATCGCCAAAGATACCTAGTTTGTGGGCATACACGCGTCAAAAAGGATCGATTCTTGGAAATAGGTACACATGGGTGTAAAACTACCTTGCCTATACGCCTACCCAAACGTATGAGCGGTTGGACCCTTGCGTTTTCTTTTAAACGTACCTGTGACGAGTACGTGACATTCACCGTTTCACTCAGGGTGTCGAGCATAGGTTGAAGTTCATCCTCGAAGGTTGTATGTGTATCCCATTGGAGCCTGTGTGCTCTGTCATCTGCCACTATCACACTCGCCCGCACGTGGTACCTCGTTTCAGGCTTGGCTGAAGGTGCACAGATTGGTATGTGTAAGGTTTAGAGATATACTCTTATGGTAGGGTATTTACTTGGTGTAAAAGGCAATGTAGTTGAGGACACTATAACGATACTTAATACCGCATTGCCGATTTAGCAGTATAGTCGTCGCAATACCACAGCCATCTCACTAAAAGTTATTTCAATGTGGGATGCTTTTAGTTGTCACTGCAACTATCGAAAGCTCACGTTTCGAGATGCACCATCGTATCCATTTCAAATATCAGGATGCTAATTTGCGAACTCTAAACCAATCGACGTATTCTCCTTCTGGTCAAAGCTTGGTATATATTGGCCACGCTCTTACTACATAGTAGGTAAAGCAAACAATATACCATCCAAATATTGCAACCAAGTACATGCTGTTATTGCCCACGGGCCATTGCTAAACACTGCTGCAGAGATCACATCACAGCAGAGTATCACACGGTGAGAAGCCTGGCTTCTAAAAAGGCTAACAAAAAACACAAGGGTCCTAGGACGTATACAATATCACCTTTGTAAAGTTCTTGAATGCCGTCTGGAGAAAGATTGTGGCTTAGAATTCAATTTCTACTCGCCTTGTGTACGCTTCTTTATTTCATATTCACCTTTCCGTGCCCATATTCTAGTACATATGCGGAGAGTAACGCACGCATCGCGGCGATAGAGGCAATTGCGCATAAAGCAGGAATAGCCCATACGTCCAGAGTTTCCGCAGTAGTTATTTAGTTTCAAGGCTACTACAAACTTAAAAGGTATATACTGACTACAATGGTGGCACTGTTCATAGACATAAAGTTCAATACCAACACGTAGATGTGAAAGCAGTCATGTGGAAATACAATCTCTCGCATCAATCCATTTTGCCCGCATACACTCAACACACTATGCACGAATACACTCAACAGATTGCACACATACATTTAACAGACTATACACACATACATCCAACAAGATATCCAATCAACAAACTGTCGCATACATACACTCAACAGACTATACACACATACACTCAACAGACTATGCACGTACACCCAACAGACTATCGCACACATACACTCAACAGAATATCGCATATATACACTCAACAGACTATGCACACAAACACTCAACAGACTATGCACACATACACTCAACAGACTATGTACACAACAGACTATGCACACATATACTCAACAGACTATCGCACGCGTACACTCAACAGACAGTCGCATGCTTACAACCAACAGGAAAAATAGCGATAGTAATTATTATTACCATTAGTATATCATACCGAAATCGTCCTGAAAGCTCGCTGCCTTTCGATCGACATTACTGGACAGAAGTTCATAGCCGCCTGCAACCTTCAGCAATGCCTGTTGTACACTTTCTGCCAAATTCACTAAGTTGCATTCACTGTAACTAAGCACGCTGTTCCTATGGTTGCTTAGCAACAGCTGTGGCGACGCCTTGTCCGTTTGGTGTCCCGAGTACTTTAAATACATTCGGTAGTTACCTACCCTCCCAGGTGAATGCTCTGACGACACACCATTTATGGTATCGAAGTATTCTTTTAGAGGTTTGCCCCCTACTTTCACATCTATATGCAACTGAGCGCCGTATTCAAGTCTATCACCGAGTACACCAAAGCGCTTCTGATCCAACCCCGCGTTCACAATATCCGTTAAAGTAATAAGATCTAGATCACATTCGTTGCGTGTCTTTGTTTCCCCGTAGCTTAGATTTTCGAGTGTAAAATTCAGATGCATGTCCAGTTTATGGCCGCTTCTAGAATGCATCTTCTCCATAGGCAAGATGGCTCTGTATACGCGTGTTGTAACCCACCAAGTGGGCACAAATACAAAAACAAACATTGCTATGGTAACGAGCACAACTATCCTCCTCTTCATTCTATTGTTAGACATATAGTCCCTTTCCGCCACTATCAGTTCATTTTGTTCCGCTGTGGCGACACTAGCGCCGTCCGTCTGTTTCTGCATATTGGTGAGCGGTTTGGTACACTGCTGCCCAAGTGCACATACGTCTAATGCACTCTGAGAAATGTATTGATTTATGAAATAGCATTTATGAGAATCAGAATCTACAAAATGACACTTTTTTTTGTTTCGTTATTTTGTAATTTTTAAAAAAACAAACAAAAAACGAATATGTTCTATTTTTAGAACACTAGGTATGTGGTTCCCCCACCTCCCCTACAATATTTATAAATATATAAAAATCAAATCGTTTGTCGGTGCCACTGCCGCCACTTCGCCAGTCGCCAGATTATAATCGATAAAATAAAATCTTAAAATCTATGCTTCTGTGTGACTCGCGAGTGAGTGCGCCTCTGCTACATCGCTGGGGCGATCTGGCTGGCGGACTGTCTGTAAATAAATACTTCGGAGTATAGATCTGTATGTGGCTACGAGTATGTAAATAATTGGTAGCACCAGTATGTCACTAGTCATTACATGGTGTACATATGTGCTTATCTGAAAATGGTCCATTTTTCGGCTCATGTTGTGATATTTACATGATATGATCTATTTCCTGCGGAATTCTTTAAGACAAGATTATAACAAATAAATTTGTATCAAATCTGAAATCTCTAAAACTTCTGCAGCAATTAGTATATCTACGACTTACGAGTGCATAATGCTGGTAGAGCAGATGTCAGCAGTCTGTGAACGTGCATGACAGCATGCACATGTCAGCCCGTGTGATAATAACTACGTGGGGATACTTCTCGCTGACAATGTTACCCGTATGTGAAGCACTCAGTAGCGCATTATTGGCTGGGTGTGAAAGCATTAACGGATGCGAAACATGGACAATAGACTGCCCTGAGGACATATGTACAAACGATACCGTTACACGTTTATGTTGGTGGATGTATCTATGTGCATGTATATACTTAGTAGCGAGTATTCCAGCCATGCGGAAGAGCGCTGCATTCCATAAGTAGTGCAATGTAAGCCTTTAGAACTTCCGTAAGTTTGTCGACAAAGACAATATGTCAAGAACATGCGGTACCTTTGTAAGGCCCACAAGTATCGCCTCGGTACACATGGACGCGTGGTGGATCAAGGCCCGAAAATATACACAGTTCGCAATTGTTGCTGAATGAAGTTAGCTGTTAGCTGGGTGATGCCCTTTTAAAAATTGCTGTGTGCCCGAGCTCGATGCTTCCAACCCTTCATGGTGATCATTCGGGGAGAAGAAGGGGGGGGGGGGGTCTACCACGCGTCCATGTGTACCGAGGCGGGGGGGTCCACCACGCGTCCATGTGTACCGAGGCGGGGGGGGCGTGTGCGGCCTGATGCTTATAAATCCAGATAAGATCACAGCGTGTCAAGACCATTTGTGATAGGAATTGCAGTGTATTTAATAGTCTGTAATCAGAAAAATAAATGAAAACTTTAGACAGGTTCTACAAACTTATCGGACCAAAGTCAACCACGACGCGGGGAGAGACTGCAGTCAAGACAATGCTATCAACAGCTTATACATTATCTTATAACACAGAGCATTTCGATATCGGATGGCCGCGAACAAGAACCGGCTTGCTGTGCTGATGTTGAAACTGACAATCGTAGGACTTCAGGGTCGTTAAATCGTACATTGAGCTACATGAACGTCTGCTGCAAGACCAAAATGTTGATTAAGTCACAAGGCATCTACCCTGAAAGTATAGGTACTTGATCCGGCATAATTAAGAGTTAGGCAGGTGCAACTCACTGCGACGTGAGACCCACCGGTAGCATAGTCTGCTGCCAACCCAAAACCATAACAAAATCGACACCATGATCGACATAGGGTGTATCCACGCCGAAAGTGTAAAATCTGCTTCGCGTTCAAGTGAAAGCGTGTTCTAACTAGTCTACTGCACAACCCCCTATATCCGCTTTAAAATATGATCAATCGCACTTCTTGCTTCCAAGGCGTATCCGATCTCTGATATTCGACATTCGCCTTAGTCATTGTATAACTGGAGTATTCAAAACACTGTCACGCTGTGCTGTACTCATACATGAAGGTTGAGGAGCTATTCAAAACACTGTCACGCTGTGCTGTACTCATACATGAAGGTTGAGGAGCTATTCAAAACACTGTCACGCTGTGCTGTACTCATACATGAAGGTTGAGGAGCATTCAGAAGTCTCTGTGTTAAATCGTGTAGAGTCGAGTGCGAGCGATTGACCGAGATATAGACAGTTATTTAATTAATTACACTAGGCTTTTATCTTCTATTCACAATCTAGTTCCTATCTTTCGTATACTAGAGCTACTTTTTTAAATTAATTATCCTCATAACTGAGGCTTATCACCAGTTGAGCCCATTAAAGGCACCTTCCGGAGCTTTGGTCTGTTTTTGTTGGGCCTCTGTTGATGACCACCCCGCGCTTGCAGGCTCAGTAGACGCCATGACTCCGCTTCCACTTCCGAACGCATTCATAGCGCCGCCCGCCGGTAAGGCGTTCATACCCGTATTCATCCCTGGGTTTGGTAGGCCGTACGATGGTGTATGTTGCTGTATGTTGTAAACCCCAGCGGAAGCGAATGTGGGCGTAGGGTGACCTATGTTCATAGCTGCCGGGTTGCTGGCGAAGCCCCCTGCGCCTATACCCGTGGTAGTATTGGCTTGCCCACCTCCGTACGCTGGCATTGCTCCAAAGCCGAACATCGGATTTGTCGGTACAGACGTATTAACCGTTCCACCCATAGGGACTGACGGGGCCGTAGTACCGAATCCGCTCATGGCGTTCGATGAGGCCACGCCAGTGCCACTGCCGGCGAACATGGGCATCATATTCCCAGGCATCGCCGCGCTTGACGAAGTGCTGGGTTGCATCTGCATGCTCGAGCCAGGCGGTTGACTGAACATGGCCAGGATGTTGTTTGCGGGGTTGTGTACGGTGGCGGAGGATGCTTGTAAGGGGTTTCCAATTAGCGATTGACCAAAACCATCGCTTAATCCCCCTGCGTTCTCGACTGGCGCCGGGGCAGCACCGCCTTGGAATGAGTCCCAGTTATCGAAATCATCGTCATCTCCCCCGATGCCTAGTTGTTGCACGCCAGACGTCAAAGCTGTGCAAAACACAATGTGAAACGGAAATTAGATATCTGAGATGACTAGAAACATGGAGATTAGCACTACGGATATTTCTAAGAGAAAATCTGGCTTACTCATAGCCGATGTGGCCCAGAATACAACCTCAATTATTTTGTGCAATTACAAAAGTTGTGGCATACGTACTATCCCACAACTTCAGAAACTCGATCTCTTGACGACACATGGTGCGGTACACGGTTAGGCAAAGATGGTATAAAGCGATGCAGTTCGCTACGTACACTAAAACAATGTGGCATATGCACCGTTTAAACAACAGATGACACGCACACGGAATCTACATGTATCAACCATCGCAAACACACGTCTCTTGCTTACCATCATCATCGGCCAACAAATCGGCCATTGGCGGAGGCCTTTCAAATCCCTTATCCGAGCGCCTAACCGGAGACAGAGAATCGTTCCGGTGACTGTCACTGGCCTGAGCCCTCCCGCCCGTTGTTCTCCCTGACACACCCCGTCTTGCTGGTCTTGACGCGTCCTTCCGTCTGGCGCGCACCTCCCCATCTCCGCTTCTGCTACCCCCACCGCGAACCGGTGGAGGCGTCAAACTACGGTCATGATTATCGCGGGCCCCACTAACTCGTCTATCGCGATCATCGCCCTCGTCATCATACCGGCCACGGTCGCTTGCACGCGACGACTTCGGTGAAGCGGCATATCTGCTACTGCTTCCTCTATCTCTTGCATCGCGACCACCACCCCCGTCCCGAAACGACGTCTTCGGCGATTCGTCATACCGGCTCTTGGAGCGCCCACTGCCGGTGTTTCGCATACTGGGAGGAT
This sequence comes from Sphaeroforma sirkka, assembly GCA_001586965.3. Lineage (NCBI taxonomy): Eukaryota > Ichthyosporea > Ichthyophonida > Sphaeroforma > Sphaeroforma sirkka. Next base: position 110,677 of record LUCW03000173.1, read on the forward strand.
CGTATCTAGGCGCGCTGGGTCTGTCCCGCTCACTGCCTTTCCTGGAGCTGCTAGACGTTGATGCATATCTGGGCGCTGGAGATAAAGATGGACTACGTCTGCGCTCACTCGTGCGACCTTTGTCCGAGTCACGCCCCCGATAGTCTCCACCACGGTCACGCCTATCTGGCTGTGATCGACTGTCGTTGCGTCTATATCTACCCTCGTCTCGGTCTCTGTTTCGGTCTCGGTCGTCGTCGTCAGAATCTGAATAGCCGCGGCCACCGCCACCGCGACTACCTCCACTGCGACCACCAATGAAGAACTCTTTATCTATGTACACCTGCGCAGAGAGTCCAAGACCAAGAGATGAAGGTAGCGAGATTGGGTGGGTGAACAACGACAGTCGAGTAAAATATGCCGCGTGGCTTGAGCGCGCAACGTGAGCGCGCGGGTGACAAATGACACCCGACATTCGAGCATAGTATACGACGATGACACAATTGCAATAAATTTCAACTATTGAAACATTGAGCTCAATTTGTTGGTGGGGCGAACATACCCTTTGCACGAAATCTTTCCAAACAGTATGTACGTCCCCCTTCCTAGGACGTGGCAATTGGCGCTCGCTGTAATCTCCCATGAATGTTTCCTCCGCTACTCTGTTCGACCCACCGTTCTCAGGTCGGAGACTCTCTACCTCGTCGTGTGTGAATGTCGACATGTTGATGGTTTTGATTCGCTGAGAGAAGGCTTGATGTGCGCTTTTACAGTCACTGTAGATAGAATAAATGTGATGAGTAAACATGTTTTATATATGTATATGTATTGTGTACAATTTTATGTAAATGTATAACTGTTTGTCTATATACAACCTTATATACGTATACGCATATGCATACGCATATGCATACGCATATATATATATATATATATATACATATACATATGTATTATACATAAATATATACATACATCTCTACATCAATAGATACATAAATACATCCATCCGTCCATATATCCCTACATCAATAGATACATAAATAAATCCATCCATCCATCCATCCATCCATACAAACACAGATACATGGGAACACACACACACACACATATATATATATATACATATGAATATAGAATTATTAATTTATATATATATACATACATATATACACACGCACACAAACAGATGCGTATATTCATATATATATATATATATATATATATATATATATATGTGTGTGTATGTCTACACGTGTGTAAGTGTTTGTGCACGCACGTATATATTTAAAAAGTATGTATGTGTATATACGGTTTAAAAAATATATTCATATATTCATACATGGAAATATATATATTTTATTAATAAAATATGAGGTATATATATATATATATATATATATATATATATAGCATATGTATTGATGATGTGTGTTGCGTGTGTACATACAAAATGTGTGTGTTTTGGCATGTGTGCGTGCATGCATATGTATATATGCATCCGTGTGTTTATGTGTATTTTGTTTACATATTTATTAATCTATATATATATATATATATATATATATATATATATGTATGTATGTATATGTATATATGTATGTATATATATATATATATATATATATATATATATATTTATATATATATATATACATACATACATACATACATACATACATATATATATATATATATATATATATATATATATATATATATATATATATATATATATATATATATACATAGGAACATAGCTTTCTATAAAAGCTATGATGTCCGTAATTGCTTGTGTTTTTGTATAAAAGTGTACAATGGGTAAGAAATATCAGGACATAAAGTAGAGACTTATTTTAAAATTCCTGCTTACCGGCCAAAATGACGTGATAATATTCGCCTATCAAATTCAATTTGTAGGACTGGGTCGCAGACTATCGGATCTAAACTGATAGACGGTGTTCATTAGCGGAGGTCAAAACTATGGCTGTCATTCCGCAAGTAGTAGGCATACCTGCAAACAAATGTCTTGAAAGGGATGCACACGTTGGCGTGACCCAGTGTTGCCTTCGCATGACAGTTCGGACATATTTTATTCTCTGGCAATTTGCGGAGCCCTGCTAGCACCTGATCATCGCTTTGACCTCGTGGTGCCATGGTGGTATCTTTTGTCTATCTAATATAGATAATATATGTAACCGATATATGGTATGTAGTTGATATGTGCAGCTGCGCTATTCGTTTATGTCTCAACTATGCTTTTCGCTTATTGCACCTATCTGTGTTGTTGGCTTTATCTCTAACTGTCCTTGTCACGTATTATCTAACTGTTATGAGCTGTTTACTAGAGTATATATTACAACCTCGTGAATCAGCTACAAAGCACGTGAACAAAGAATGTGAGTGCGTGTGAGTACAGACAGTATTCTTCTTGTGATGTTAATCATCGGTTTGTGCCGGGACGAAATACCGTTATTATTAAAATCATATTCTACTACCACATACTACAAGAAAAAACACTCCCGCTATTGTGACTATTTATTTTAAATTCATATGAACGTAAATAAACAAATAATAATATCCCGAGGCCCGCCTCAGCGCCTCAGGGGGCCAACCCAGACAATCTGCCATATTAGGACATATACCTAGATACTTTCTTGGAAAGAAAATGTATGTATTCATCATTGTATTGCACAGCTGTGTAAAAAGTCCAAAACTGGAAGCAGTTCGAAAAAAGGTATGTAACAATGATTTGAAGGCTTTTTCTACAGATATACTAATAAGCCTACGGATACTTTTAAGCATTCACATCATCATGTTGGGCTTACGCTCGTTGGTCACGCTCCTTACTGTTGCGGCATCAGCTGCTATCAGTGCGAAAAATGGTATCGGTTCCGAGTGGCCTCAGGTCACGGGCTTGCAGATCACCGAAGAATCCAAGAAAGCACACCACACCGACCACTTCAAGATCGACCTCGGCTTTGCGGTCAGACGTGGCCAGCCCTTCGAAGTTGTCGTCACTACGAGTGAGAAGTTAAAGTATGTTATCAGAGGTCAAATATAAGGATCAAAATAGAATTGATGCGTACTGCTGTTCCATATCACAATTGATATTAATTTCAGCATGCACCAGGCCTGTTCACCCGTGACACTGCATATTATTGTGATTCCACTTTCTATTAAACTACATGGAATCGACGCATATCCGTTCACACAAATACTCGTTTTATTTTTGATATGTTCTTTAGGTACGATAACATGACCTTCGTGATGAGTGTTAATGAGAAAGCGAGTGAGTTCAGCCCAGACTTCGAATGCGAAGTAAAAAAATCCCTTGGCGACAACAAGTATATGGTGACTGTCACAACTACTGGCGATTGTCCCGTAGGAAAGTACGAAGATATAACTTTGGCCGTCGCTACAAAGAATAAGGTATGTGTTTTTCGGAGTTTTACGTTGGATGCAGTGTGTGTAGTTGAGTCAGGTTTTCTTGTGATGTCTCGCTTTTACGACTACGAGCTATTAGGGTTACATAGTCTTATGTTCATCGTATCACCCTGAGGGCTAGCAATGATTTGGTAAGCACTGTTTATCGGCATTGCAGCATATCTTGTTCATCTTTCTACGCTCCGAATAAATATATTACTGCCCATCCTTCTCGCGATTCACGAATACAGGAAGGAAAAATTGAAAGCGAGGAAGAATCCTACGAATATTTCTACCCATTCCCAATCTATGTTCTATTTAACGCATGGTCGGAGGAAGACAAATGTGTATATCTAGATGATGAAGAGATGCGTCAAGAACACGTCCTCCAAGATTATGGCAAGGTCTATGATGGATCTATCAACAAATACAGAACTATCCACTGGTATTACGGTCAGTCCCATCAGGTATGTCCAGCCTTGATAATTGGTCAGATTGTAGCAGTGATCTTCTGTTGTAGGGGTTTGATCATGAAAGAAACAGGATACAAGTGTCAGCTATCTATTACATGTTCTTCAAAATGCGCTTTCATTTTATTTTATTTCTGGCGGGTAGCACCTGTTTTTTTAAGTTATCTTACTTTGCGCTTCTCGCATTATCCAGGTTGCGCTTGATGCTGTTTTCTACCTGCTCAAAACCATCCCGGCAGGGCATTCGCAAAGTGCACTGAAGACAGCGCAGCACATATCCCACAACCAAGGGTTCCACGACCCCAATCCAGGAGAAAAGCCGCATCAAGGTATTATCTAGATTATTTTCCTGTTAACAATCTGTTTGAAAGCAACAACCCCTCGAGTTTGAATCGTCTCTTGCGATCGCTTGAAAGTAACCCCGTTTCATTTCATACGCATAAAAGGTAACAAGGATGGCCTACTGGAGGGTAAGTGGAGCGGCGATTTCGCTGACGGCACGGATCCTGATCTGTGGGTCAGCACCGTAGATATTCTGAACGAATGGAAAGAAACGGGCAAGCCCGCAAAGTATGGACAGTGCTGGATCTTCGCGGCATTGCAGAACACCCTGATGCGCGCTATAGGTATTCCTGCTCGGCAGCTCTCTGCCTTTGGTGCCCGAATCGACGCTTCCGCAAAAACATCGAAGGATCACATCCATCATCACGTAGTCGATCAATTCTTTGAGGCCGACGGTACATTGCACCATTCTAAAGGAAGCGTGTGGAACTATCACTCTTGGAACAACATTTGGTTGCACCGGGATGACGATAAGAGCGGTTGGCAGTCCGAGGACGGAACTCCCCCTGGTATGTTTGATAGTTAGGATGCTTGTGACTTATATGAAGCTAGATGTCACTTGACAAATCCTTTATCTGTAATTAAATTTGAAATCCGTTGTAATTCGCAGGATTAGGTCCCGCTAGTGTTAAATCTACTCTGGCCCTCGATGAACGTGCTGGGTACAATATCAGCGATGTGATCAGCACTGTCCACTCTACTCTTCGCAACTATCTGGTCGAGTGCGAGAAGCCTAATGCAGAAAACACTGATCTTAAGGGATGCACGGTACGCCATTCCAGCGTTCGGCATGAATAGTAAACATTGATTCAAGCATCAAAGATTTTACACCATACGGTTCGCAGTTGTCCTGAAGTTTAAATCTATTGCGATCGTAAATTTTGCACAGAAATGAGATTTCTAAAACTTACTATATCTGGCTTCGTATTCGATGTACTATGCAGGTAGAAAAAATGATTAAGTACGACATAACAGGAGCTGGGCTTATTCTGACCACCAAAACAAATAAGGATGGATCGTTCTCCGAGAAAGAAATCACGCAAGAATTCGTGGACCCCACCGTGGATGCTTTTATTCCTTTCCCCAAGGATGACGAGTCTTGGTTGCAGAGTAACCAGAGGCTTGTAGATGACGAGCCCGAGTTCGAGGTATCCATCGAGGGTAATGGTATGGTCGTGGCTGGTGATATCGTAGAGGGCACCGTAGAGATCCAGGTAAGTCTTGGTTTGCGCTCATTGTGAAGAACAGTTCTTATAGATCATTTCTAGCGTTTCTGATTGTTGTTATCTCAATACTGGGCTGGAAAGCCTCGAAGTCAACATAATACTGATCGGCATGTGGTGGTCAACCTTGATCACCTAATCTGACGATAGTATCTTACTAATCTTGTAGGCAGCCAAGCCTGGGACTGTTTTCGAGGTCAACGTCGCCATTGATCTTATTAATAATAAGGGAGATGTGATCAAGGTACAATTTTGTCGAATCCAACGAATTCATAGAAAAATCATTCTTTCTTGAAAGATTGAAATGAAAAGTTACATTTCCTTGTTTTTCAGGGTTTCATGTTTTTTCTCTGTTATCTTAGTTAAATTCCAGCGATTGTTGGGCCTTTTCTCTTTTCTGAATTTGAGTGGAAACCTGTGTAGGCCATACCCGTATGGCAACTTAGAATGTTTCACTATGTTGTCTTCGGTGTTGTGTACTAACACTTAAGTACCTTATTATATTCGAACAGAAATTGGGTCGTCAGTCTCGCATTGTGAAATCTACCGGTGAGGCAATGGCGCTCAAATTCGATGTGGACGCTCAGCAATACCTCCAAAAGTCTATGCATGTAAGTTACAAATCTAAATCAGTTTCACGAAACCATTATATATCAACGATCCTATAGCTTGACAATTTAGGCAATATTTCTCGCGGATATATGGCCATTGTCCTTCAATCGTGCACTAACCGATTTCCCCCCCCAACTTGATTTTCTTGCAGGACGTGGCCATCCAAGTTCGGTCCGTGGTGCATTCTGACGATATGACCCGTATTGTGACTAAAGTTATATCTTTTGATGGTATGTGGAACAGCAACTTATTCTCGGGTGTCGTGTTCGGTCTGTGACATGATTAAGCATATTTTCATTGGAATTGATACCAGTATGCTAACTCCGAGTCCGTACATAACCTTTTCCCCCCCCTTTCATTTTGATAACTTACGACGTTACAGCGCCCAAGATCAATCTCATTGTGCCAGGAAACGTTATGGTTGATGGCAACGATGTAGAGACTTTCTTCCCTGTCGAGGCTACATACACTAATACTCACTCGTTCAAAGTGAACAATATTTGTCTATCGATTCATTCCCATGAACTCGGGTTCAAGGATGAAAGTGTGGGTACCCGGCACACAGTCTGTGAAGACCTGGCACCCGGCGCCAGCATTCAGGTATGTCGCCACGGTAATATACTCCGTTTGACCCATTTTCACCCACCGCATTATACTTCTTTGAATATCTGTTTAGGGGGTCAGAATAGTTGTGTGACATAGAAATACACTGTACTTGAATACAGGCTTCATGTGTCTTGCTCGAGCTGTACTAATTCATTCTGTTTCAATTGCAGCTTAAGAGCCAGCTGGAGACCGCAAATGAGATCCGCAACCACTATGTATTTGCAACCGTGCACGGTGAACATATCCCAGTAGGATATCAACATGCCACCGTAGTGCACATCGAAGGATGAATGTATTGAAATGATTTAATAAAAAATTGCAGACAGCTAAACCTGTACCTGATGGATTGCGAAGGACGACAACTGTATAAAGGCATATAGTGTTTACATTCTCTGTACGTTATTAAGGGCAAGTGAAGTGAAAGTTGTGTGTTCGCGAAATCGACCCCAGATTAGATCCAGCTGGAATTGCAGGATTGCATCTATCCTTAGCTGAATTATATCTTAGATTTTGTCGATTGTTGTGTGCGTAATTATTATTGGAATGAAAAGGTGCATACGCAGACATGTGCACGGCCATAGAATAGATCCAGGAACATAGATTTTATACAAGCGATTGACTTTCTGGATTCTATTGGAAGCACCAAAGAGCGAATTTACAACGTTTTATGGAAAGTCCTTAATATTGGGAACAAGCGTATGTCACATCCTAGTATAGAAAGGCTATTTATTTCAAAGAGATAATATTCCGTGCCTTTTTATTTTCAAGAAGTCAGCCTGGTATATGTGCCAAGTATTGTTTTCATATCCTTTAGATAAATATGTACGGTTTCTTTTGTACGCAAATATATGCACGTACAAGCTTATTTGCTATATTCTACGTAAGTACGCCTAGTTTAAATCAGGGGGTTTTTGGGTGGGGCAAAAGACGACTCAGGCTATTATCCTACTAGTAAACACCGAGCCCGGACCAAACTCTAAAATGCAGCACACCGCAGGTCTAGCTATAATTTTCTCAAGCCTCAAGTGGTCCCAGTTGAGATGCAAGAGTTGCCCACGGTATGCTTCGTTTCAAGTGCTATCGCTACCTCGAATACGCTATTTTTTTTTGCACATGAGCAGTTATTAAGGCTGTTTGCCACTGTCTCATACTCTTGCACTGCTACTATTTGACGTTTTGCTGCCTTAACAGCAATCAAATTGAAGCGTTCGCCGGACTAACGCGGAGAACAGAATTCGATTCCAGTGTATCTAACGAGCAGATGGAGCCCACGTAGTCTATCGTACGTCCCAGTTTCTTTGCATATGGAACGCTTGAATTGTCCAGTGCAGTCACCATGACTTCCTTGCAGGCCGTAATGGCTCCACTCACACGCCGTAAAGTTTTCGTTTGCTCCTGTCAGAGTAGGTTGCAATGTAATTTTAGTACTGGTATAGGGAAACAACAATATAGAAAATTACGTCGAGTTTAAGTGACGAATTTATCAGCCAGAAGGATCGAAGTACTAACTGCTCCGCATATACACGAACTAGACTGCAATAGCCACAGTAAAGTACTGACGAACAGCGACACCATTCGTGAATTACCTCTGAGAACAAGCGAGATACTATCGTCTGCATGCTATCAACAAAGGTCGTCCTCAGCGTATCGGGGGTGCAGTATTGCTCAAACCAAGTCATAAGCGAGAGCGAGAAATCTTCGGCGTTCTCTAGCGAAACAATCTCGTTGAATGACTCGAAGAGCGCGTCTATAACACAGCAGAACTGTATAAGATGAAGAAAAAAGGATAGTGTCAGTGCGAATACACTTTTGAACGAAAAAATATATTCTTAGCGAAATGTTTGACAAAGCATATAACACACTTCGCTCAGTGTTATGATGTCACATACCACATAGAACTTGATATTTTCTGTATCGTAATTTTGCGCGTTCTGTTGAAAATTATCCCGCGAGTCAGAATCCTGATACTTGTCTTGACTCTGCATTTGCCTCGTCTTGGTCTGCATGGAAGCCAATTTGGCGTCTAACTCTTCACTCCCCGCACCCGATTTCACCATCTCCTGGTACTCGGTAATAATCTCTCTCAGATGCTGAACTTCTTTCCTGACCTTATCTATTTCAGTCATTATACCTGTCTTTTCTCTCATCAGGTAACTTATATAGTCCACGGCTTTATGTAGCACAGTGGCCTTGCTAAACTTTCCACTTGCACCCGCTTGTCCTTTCACAGGAATCATATTCTGCAAATCTTGAAAGCCGTTTCTGATCTGGTTTCTCCTTTTTTGCTCTGCTGCGAGGTGAAGGTTGCGTTTCTCTGCCCCCAAAGGTTTATTTACCGGAACTATATCAATGGGCTTATTAGCGATAGAACCTCTCGGGGAGGTTTTCGGAATGGATTCTTGGCCTGGATTGTTGGTCAACTGTCCGGTCGATTTGCTCTCAGGCGACTCTGGTCCCTGCATACTCCCAGGTGAACACTGTATACTGGCATCCATAGGCGGCGTAGGTATCGCCATTGATCCCAAACCGTAGTACATATGGCTAGAATTCGCAGTTGCCGCCCCAAGTGACTGTGCGTGTACGTGTAAGTTCCCAGCCGAGGAGAACGACATTGGGGACAGACACGGATCAGTAACAAAATCGTCGAACGTAAAGGGCAGCAGAGACGTATCATTTAGCATCGACGCGAAATCGGACGCTTGTGAAGCGGATGCTGACGTCGAAGACGAAGGTGATTCGGGTGCATAAGGCTTTTCCTTGTGTACTAATTGAGTGTGAGTCAGTGAAGGCTTACTCTTGAATTGTTTATAAGCATCCATTTGTTGTTGTAGTAGATGTTGCTGTTGCAATTGGTGTCGCTGTTGTTGTTGCAAGTGTTGCTGCTGCACAATCATGGTCATCTGAGCAAGCATCTGGGCCTGTTGCGGAGGCATTGGTATATTTGGCTGTACTCCCATATACTGGCTCATGGCTCCATAGGGATTAGAGTAATTCATATAGAATGCACTCGGATCTACAAGGAAAGCAACGCACAAACAAGTCAGCGAGGTGCTAGCGAAAACAACAACAAAAGGCGGACAAATCAAATTGAGTGCACAATGAGAAGGTTAGTTAGCAGCAACAGAATGACCTAGGTGAGGACTATAACCACTGATGCACCATTTACGAATAAATACTTTATCATCTGACCAATAGGCATATACATACCGATGGCGTTGAAGTGATTGCTCGCAGTCGAGCTCTCAGACACGATCACAGGAGCCTGCATAGTATTAGATTATCGAGTGATAAACTATAGATGAATGTATCCCTTTTGGTTGAACTGCCAAACAGAGATATATCAACGTATCTATACTAAATTTAAGGTGATAATGTTAGATATGCTTCGTCCCAGTATGTGGGAACAAGACAGTCAGAATAGTATACCAACGAAACGTGATTGAATGAAAGATAGTCGACGTTGTCAAAGTTTTGTTGCTAATCGTACACTGCGAATGGCAACAATCCACTTCTAACACGTTTCTATACCAGTATTAATGACTATTGAAAATTAGTGTATACTGCGTAATGTGGATGTTTTTGCTTCTTTTCGTGTATTTTACCTTTGCCGATGCTGCACGGCCAAGTCTGGCGACTGGGCCCCCAGAATTTGGCTGCTTTCTGCTTTCTTCATCAGCTGTCTTTTTCTCTGCTTTGTTTTTTCGAAACAAAAGGTACACACCCGTTGTCGCCGTCCGGCGTCCGCGCCGATCGAAAAATTAAAATGGAATTCGGTTTGACACTTTGATTGCGTAACAGCTTTCTCTAGGGCACCCTTCTAGTGGGAATTTGAATTGGGAAAAAAATACTCCTCACCCGTTTTTCGCTGCACAACCCCGTGCTCCAGCCTCCTGAATTTGGGTTCCAAAATTTGTTATAGATTTTCGCTAAACGAAACTATGACCCTCTCTAAATAGAGAGAAAGAAGAAAGAACAAAATATGGCTGATCGGACTAACGTCCGAAGACGAAATACAACTTTTTAGTAGGGAGTAGTTCATTCCAAATAGAATTGAGCAAATGTAAATACAAACCTGAATATTCATATAAATACACCCGGTCACCCTAGAGAGAATTGAGAATATAGCAGATCTAAAAATATAAATAGAGAGTAAAAAAACCATAGCTGATTTTAAAATAAATAGCCTCCAACTCACCATAGAACAAAATGCTATGGTAAAACACTAAACAGTCGTCTTTTTTTATATATCAATTTCCATAAGTTTTCCAAATAATTACCTACACAATAGCATCCAGCTTTTCCTGTTGTACTTAATCTTTTTTCGCACTTATTTTATGATCTATTCATTTAAAACAAAAATGATTAAAAAAAATGCATAAATATTATCCCACGGCCCGCAGGCCGCGGCCACTTAAATACCATGGTGTCTGTCTGCCCACACAGGTGACAGCCGCTGAGGCTCTGAAACTGATAAGGCACTGCGCGCCTGAGCCGCTGAGGCTCTGAAACTGTTAAGGCACTGCGCGCCTGAGCCGCTGAGGCCAGACCGCTCAGCCTCTCAGGGCTGTCTGAGGCTTGACTTCGTATTATGAGGCCTGACTCCTTATTAACCTTGAAGGCACACCGGGGCATAGCCGCGCCGCACAGATTTAAAAAAAATAGCCGTCTGAAATCGAACACCTTTTCTTTACGACGCATAAAAATATTCAGTATGCATGCATATGCGTTTTCTATATGTATATATATATATGTATATATATATTATATATATATATATATATAAATTATATATATATATATATATATATATATATATATATATATATATATATATATATATATATATATATATATATATAATATATATATTTATATACATATATATACACATATATACATATATATTCTCCGATCAGAGGCCAGAGGGGCGCCGGGCAGTAGAGGGCCCGAGGCGTGTAGGCGCAGACTCCCACAGGCCACTGGCCACAGGGCCGGCACGGCGCACGGCCCACACCGTTTTAGTTGAAGTGGATTTTTTATTATTTCATTAGCCTTCAGGCTTCAGGAGGCATTTTTTTTTAGCTGTCGTTTGTCTGTGATTCAAGAGAGACCTAAATATAATAAAAAATAATAGAAATAAGAACACAAGAGAGCATAGCATGACTCACAATTGATGATTATTCAATTTTGGCCGCCGCGCCTTTTGGCGGGTCGTGGCCCAAGGTTCAATTTAGCGCAGTCTGATTATTTTCTATCTATTCCCATCACATGTATTATACTTGCCAGAAGCACACACGACACTACAGGAATAACAGGATGCCCAACCAATGCATATTTGTAGAATACGGCAAACCCTGTGTTGGTAGGGATATTCAGGTAATTTATCCCCAATAGTACTACATGATCAAACCTGTACTACAAATGTGTTAAAAGACATCTACTTTACAGACTTTGAAACTTAAAAGGGATATAGTAAATACAGTATGTATATGTATTTATATACATGAGGGATGCCCGGCTTGTTTGATTTAGAGGACGTTGTTGGTATTGAATTTTTGCACTCGTTTTGCATATCCTCTTGCAAAGCCTTCTCAGAACTTCAGAAGGCTATGGGTTTTGGTTTTTCCTCCAAAAAACCCGTAACCCCCCAAGAAAAGAGAAAAAAAATCAATTTCACAGGATGTATGTTCATATGAAATAAATACAAAAACACATGACTTGCCGGCTTTTCCCCCAAAAATATCAGCGCTTATCGAGTGTCGACTAGTGTCAGATTTGAATAGAAACACGTAGACATCAGCATTCGATCGACTGCCTGGATCCTATCGAGGAAAATGGTGCGTCTGTAGTATCCCAAACTGGCGTGTATGTGTACAACTCTGGGCTTCACTTCCATTGGAAAGAGTCAGCTTCTTATATGTATTCTCTTGTGTATGAAAAGTTGGAACGTTGTGTAGGCGTTACGTTGGTCTGACACAATTGCCCCTACATGGTTCATCGCGCATGGTTTACTATATCTGTATATTATAGCTTTGTTTTGGATGTGATAATAGTAAATCAATGTAAACATGCATCTCACGCCAGTTTGCCATTGTTTATAATCTGTCAGGCTGATGAGCATATGAAGTTAGAACCTTTCTGTTGTGTTGCAAACGGCCTATGCATGAAAGGACTGTTGTAAATAGCTTTCAATGGTATGCTTCCCTATGTAAATGGGAATAGAACTCTCAATATATCCTCGAATATTCGCTGAGTGTTGCACTGAATTGTGTTCTAAGCAATGACTATTGGCAAGCGTAGGAAATAAGTTTCATACTAGGGATAGTCTATGAACTCGATTTTACTTGCCTCTCGTTGAATGAAACAATCTCTGTAGCTTTCGTACTGGGGTCAGTAGTATATATGCTGTTCTTAGTAACGTGTACACGCGCGTACGTGTACGTGTGTATGCAGCAACACATACATATATACACGCATATACATATCATACAATCACACATATATCCATATTTATTTTATATATATATTATATATATGTGTCGTGTGTGATGTTATATATATGTTTAATATATAATGATGATGATAATATATATATATGTATATAATATTTTATATATATATTGTCATATATATACATATTATATATATATATGCGCATACATATCATATATATAATATTATAATGTTATATTATTATATATATATATATATAATATATAATATATATTATTATTATATATACATATTATATATATATACATACATATACATATTATTAGTATATATATCAATATACATACATGCATACATCACATCACATATATTATATATTATATATACATACATTATTATTATACACGTGCGTGCGTACATAAACGCATTACATTACATGCATACATACATACATACATACACTACACATTATTATTGCTGTACATACGTGCGTACGTACATGCACACATTGCCATTGCGCATGCACATAAATACATGCGTGCATACATAAATGCATACATATGCATTACAATGCATTACATTACGTACATACATTCACGTATTCAAACATACATACGTACATACATGCATGCGTGCGTGCGTACATACATTAAAATCGCATTAATCAGTGTCGATGTGCAGCTGATCTGCGCCAGTCAGCTGCATATACTTCTTTTATTGCCAGGAGACTCTCCTCACAAGATAAGTCCGATATATATATATATATATATATACATGAGTTATATATATATTTACATTTTATATGTATATATGTATATATATATATATACATATATATATACATATATATTATATATATATATATATATATATATATATATATATATGTATAATAATATATATATAATATATATATAGCATTATATACCAATAACATTTTCCATTATATATATGCATATATTATATATATATATGTTCATATAATATACATAATATACATGTAAGCTATAATATATAATATATGGCCACATTACATATTATTATAATAGTAATAATAATACATATATTACACATAATAATATATATACATATTAATATTATGTAATGCATATTATATTACATACATAATAATATTGGCCATTAATATAATGTATTATTATTACCACACATATACATGACATCATTACTGTCACGTACATCACATCACATGCACACGTTCATACAATATATGTATTATTATAATAATATACATTATGTTATTATTATTATTATAATAATATGTATGTGTATTACATATATATACATATGTAATACATGCATGCATACATACATATTATCATTATGTATTGGCTAATAATATTGCTATACATCATAATGGTTATTACATACACATACATACATGTGTATGTATATATGTATATATATATATTATATATGCATTATATGTGTATATATTATGCATATATGCATATTGCATATATATTACTAACATAATAATAATATACACGTACACAAGCATCATCACATACATGTATATGCACACAATACAGCACATCATATATTGGTATATATACAATATATATACATATATATATATATATATATATATATATATATATATATATATATATATATATATATATATATATATATATATATATATATATATATATATATATATATATATATATATATATATATGGAGTTATAGATATATGTTCACTCATGTATATTAATATTTTGATATGCATGAGTGGACACTTATATGTTGTTTATGTCGAATGTATATATACATCGACTTTATTTGCTGGATCCATTACGTGCACATATGCATTACAAGGCTCGCACATGGGAATGCCACTTCTCTGCATTTACACCGTTTTCTTGTCCTTATTACCTTATTATATGAGCTTTGTATTTACTGATTCAGCTGAGTCCACCATGTATCTAATTTAGCAGTTTTACTCGCAATTAGAGGTATTCTGCTTAGCTAGTGTTTCATACATTTCATACACCTTGCTGGTCTGAATCATTTTTTATGCTTATCGTTGTTGTGCATGTATATCGGTGATACTTCCGATGCAAGTGTGTTTGTTGTATAGCTCTATAGTAGTAGCCGTTCAGTTCTACTGTCTATACGTGAATCCTTGCTTATCAGATTTCAGCATCAAAGACACTGGGACTATCCCGTACCTTGATATATTGGTATAGACACCATATAGTAGTGGTATCAAATGACTGAAAATATCTCGCGTTTGTCATCAATAAGCACTCACTGTTGTTTTGTTTGCTTGCTCACTACTTATAGTTGTTCCTCTACTCGCGCGAAACCACATGATGCGAAAGCAGCCTTTCAACTCTCAACAATGAACTGATAGTGAATATCGATACAAACAAATGAGATTAGTTAGTCCTGTGATATGTTTCACAACTTTGTCAATACTAATGGTGATTTTCGATACGAATTCATAAGAGTAGTCATTTTGTGATATGTTTCACAATTTTGTTTTTAACATAATTATATACGTCACAGGCGTCTGGACCTGTTGTTGCGGGAGTGGCTGTTGCCGTTGGTGCCTATGGACTGAGTGCCAGTCTGAAGCTGATAACAAGGTATGCTGAGTTTTGATATTTGCGCGTATTGACGTGTCAATGATGGTATGTGGATTGCCTGCAGTGCTATACATTGCTTGATAATCGAATTATCGATGCACTCAACTCAGATCTATTTCGGATAGTGTTGGGTAGAATTGTATTAGTTGAAGTGATATCCAGATCTCGATCCCTGTTGCTTCGATTATTGTACTTGCGTTACTGTATACGAAACCTAAGCATCATGTGTTATTGCCTTTGCACCGAGAAATCTACCTCAGCTCTGCCTATACCCCAGAACACACCTCTTAAATTTCTGCTTCCATATAGAAATCATGTAATTGAATATATGTACACATTCATTTTTTTATCCCACTCATCAATATGCACGCCCCCCTTCCACCGCCATGCTTTCAGGTATTCTCCTGTTGTTGCTCAGAAGTGGGACCAGTTGCAGAAATCAAACTTCGCACGAAGCTACTACAAGGGTGGTTTTGAGCCAGAAATGAACCGACGAGAGGCCGGCCTAGTTCTGGGCGTCAGGTAATTTATTGTAAAGTTCGGTACTAGGCGCAAACTGTCTAGGCGTGCACCATTTAGACTTACAGGTGTTTGTGGTTTCTGCTGACCAGTCGTACTTGTGCCAGTGTCGTTGAGACAGCAACAATACTAAAGCGTACATAGCTTCACATTAGCATTCCGTGTTCATGGAATCCAGGCTCTCAACTAGACGTTAATATGTACGACGTATGCGAGCGCTACAGTGTATGTTATCAGTAAATATCTTTACGTCTGCACATATTTAATGATGTTAAAAGTATAGCAATTTGTGAGACGAAAATCGTTCGTCTGTATACTCTGGTAATTGGGGGGGCTCTGACTGCGTTTCATGAATTGCAAAGGTACTATTGCAGAATAGGGATTTGTACTATCATTGGAGTTTACGTTTGTATTTATATGCTCACACTTCTCTATCTACAGCCCTTCGTCCGATATAAAGCGAGTTCGTGATGCGCACAGACGAATCATGCTGGCAAACCATCCCGATCGTGGGGGCTCGCCATTTTTGGCCAGCAAAATCAATGAGGCTAAGGAACTATTCGAGAAAAATGCCTGATTTAAATGTACGGAAATAATATAGTGCATACAGCAATTTACGCATTAATAAAATGAGTCAATAGGACACATTTTCTCTTTGAAAATGTGTAGGAATATCGCATTTGAACAGCTGCGCATTCAAATGAGAATCAGTTATTGCGGGAAGCGCTTGCAATCGTTGATTGCTGTTTGGTCCTGATGTATCAACTACGGTCTGTAAGCAATAATGCTGCAGCATTTGCATCTGATAAGTTGGTGTCGAGATCGATAGTAGATGAGAATCAATAGCTCAACAGCTGGCTAGTCGACATTAGCCTCATTCTTAAACAACTACAGCGTGCAAATTCGACAGCACCACTATCGCCGCATGTCGAGGCACACGAATGCGAATTATCACACGGCTTTCCGCGCGCGTCTTACCACGCTGCACGCCAGACTCGTGGAAGTAGGTGGTTTGATCCACCCTGGAATAAACAGGTATTCATCATCAGCACTTCAGATAACATCCGGATGAAAGAGGTAAAAACCTTGCGCGCCCAAATATGCGCTATGTTGGTAGAAGAGTATCAGGGCCGACCACACGTAGTTTGTGATGTGGCGTACTCTTTATTGAGTCCTGTTGCACTGAGGAGCCTTGGCGTGGCCCAAGAGCATACTTGTTGAAGATCGCACGTAATAGAAGACTGACGTCTAGGGCTCAAATCAATACATTAGAAGTTTGCAACGACCAACACCTCAAAAGCATACCCGCAATCCCTCTGCAACGATGACCTTGGTCCAATTTAAATAAGAGCCATATACTATTGGCCTTGAACCATATGAGGTTTCTGACGATACCTCCACTGCTGTTTGAGCGCTGGTCTCCTCCGCTATTGCGAAGAGTTGACGCTGATCTTCAACGTCAGAGGGTAGGCTAACTAAGGATATATGTAGCTGATCCTCGAGGGTTCTTCCGATTAGACGGAGCATAATTCTAAAAAGAGTATCTTGTCACTTGTTTTAGGCCCCTAAAACCCTATTTTTCATTCTAGTACTTTTATGCTTTGAACGCCTACTTTTTTTAGCGATCGACTGGTTTCATCACGAGCCGATATTCACACTGTTTGACGTCGTTTAAAGACTCCACACAAACACTACCTCACCAAACAGCACACAAGGTATATTCTATTCTTGTTTTTGGGTACATTGTCAATTCCTTATAGACAGCCTATTTAGATGCAATGTTTATTTCATAAGCCGGGCTAGCATACATTCTAATTTGTGCTACACAATAGCATACTGTCCGTATACTATCGAGCGCACCTTGTAGTATGTTTCACACAGCGGACCCTCCAGAGCCACTACGCCGTCAGCGCCTTTGCGAACGGCTATGATTTCATCGCATACCAGCACACCACCTATGAATTCCGTCTGAAGACGAAGAAAAGGACGTGATTGTATATCGAGCAAACTTAGGAGAAAAAGTTAAAGAGTCAGACAAGGCGCCACGAATATCAGCGAAATGCGGGATATAGACCAAGTCATTCCTTCGAGAGTCTACGATTTTGGATTAGTCGACCCCTGCGAGCTGGTGCTACTGGCATGAGCAAAACGCAATCCAGGAAAGCAACACAATTGTAACTGCGTGAAGGCGCTCACACTTAAATTCCACGTGATACCGAAGGTGTCTATTTAAGATCAACAGCACCAGGAATATAATGAACGAAATGAACTGCCACCCAGTAAGGCATAAAGTATGTTTATGGGTGGACAGTCGCAGATTTACACACAAGCCTCTGCTCCAGCCGATTGCAACGAACAACAAACCTTTATATCTGCCCCATTCAGCGCTTTCCTGATACGAGGCATTACTAATTCACCGACAAACACCGGGCGGTGTCCTTGATTGTCCTTCTTGGCCACTATAATAAATTGAGGTATACAATACCGTAGAAGTTTTTAAGTAGTTTTTTAGACTGAGAGAAGAGCGAGCAGACAAGAATAACAAGAGGGCGTATTGGTATGTGATTGTACTGGACTGTGGCTCTGCGCACACAGTGAGATGGTGCCTGTGGCGTGATTCGATGCTATCCACTACACCTACGTTTTTTCGAGTGCCCCCCATATATATATGAGTTTTCATGAAAGCAAAGCTTAGTATTTCCAGCATCTTGGACTTAGGCACCTCTCACAACGTTGATGCGAATCTACACGTAGGCATTTAGGTCAAGCGTAGCCCAGCCAAGAACTATAGAAATACCCAATTCTCATGATATGTACACGACTCCACACATAAATAACTATTTCTTATGCTGCTGAGATCTCTCCCAAGTTGTGTATGGTGTATATATTCACTAACCTATACTACATAATCATACCGGGATCCAGCACCGGTAGTATGGTTCGCTTGCCAGCTGCAGGGGCAGTTGCGGGCAATCTGAGCTTCCCTTGGAACCAACTCAGCTCGTACGTGTTCTCACCAAACAAATACGTTTGCATAGATAGCGACGACGCTAACGAGTCGGCTAGGCGCACTTGGTAAATGTTCAAGTCTGATGTGACATTCGACACCTCTCCTAGCAATGGTGTAACCACCTTTCCGAAATCTTTGAGACTCTGTATTTCAACAACCAAGATATTACGGAGCCGTTAACAATAGAAACGAAAAAACAACGTGATGATTAAACGAATTGCTTTGAAACGTAGAGAATAGGAAATGTACACCAAATTGCTCATTGAAGATTGTAACCGTGCATTGCAGATGATGGTTCGTCCAGAATTTTCTATAAAGGTCGTCTTGTAATACGAAGTACTAGAAGGAAGTGCGAATTGTTGCCTCGGGGCTTGCGCCATTGCAAATGAAGCCATACACGAGTACTACACCATTGAATGAATATACAACAACCCACAAACACCCATATACACACATATACATACACACACACGCACAGACACATACATACACCCAAACAAACACAAACATAGACACAAACACAGACAGGCATATATTTATATATATATATATATATATATATATATATATATATGTATTCATGCATACATACATACATACATATATATATATATCCATACATACATACATACGCATACACACACACATACACACACATACGCACAATATCACACACACACGCACGCGCGAACACACACACACACACACTGAAACAGACACAGAGACAGAGGCAGGGAAAGAGTACTGGGATATATACATCCATACATATATATAAAGACATACATACACATGCATGCATGCATACATATATACATACATACATATACACACACATATACACATATATATATATATATACATATATATATATATATATATATATATATATATATATATATATATATATATATATATATATATATATATATATGTGTGATGTGTGTGTATATATATATATATATATATATATATATATATATATATATATATATATATATAAAAAAATATATGTATATATATATATACGAAACAAATGAGCTATCTATCAGGACTCACTCTGACGCTCGAAATATAAAAACTATCGTCATAAAACTATCGTTTTCGAATCATATGATGGTCTCAAACTGTGCTAGCCACGAGTGCCTGAATACCATAAGGCGACACCATTTAAATGGCGACACCATACTCCACAGATCCGGGATGTCACTTTTCAAAGCCTCTCAGCCGTATTCTCACATCAACTTTCAATTTACAATACTAGTCCTGGCAATCAGTGTGTGCTTACCGATAACTCCTTCGACATCACACGGGTGGCCTTTTCTGTGCCATGCACGAGCACTGTCTGCCTGGGTGCCATCTGCTGTAGGATTGTTGACATGGATGTCATATCAGACAACCCCTCGAAGTCTATGAACTTGATTTTACACTTCACAGCTGTGATAAATGAGAAAATTCAGGGTTGGGAATGGGTCGTGCATTCGGACATCGCTCAACAACTATGAAACCAATGCGAGATTAACCCAGTTCAATCTAAATGAAATTTTAAACGACGAATTTGTCCAATAATGTAATAGAAAAGCTACGACAGTGAGAAAAATCCATTTACTGTGCTGCAGACCACAAATTAATGACATACACGAAAACGAATGAAACTTTATATGGTGCACGTCACTAATCACGACATAGACAGATCATTTTGTTTAGATTCTTACCAACCTCGAGTTGAATTACAGTTGGATATACACTCGTTGAGTCCAGATAGATGCTACGTCTCCCACAACGAATTCATGCAGAGTAAATGCACTTACAGACACTATTTTGACCCTCTTGGATTTAAGTACACTTCAAGCTGCTAATTGTATTGGAAGAACACAAGTAAACAACAGTAAAAATCATATTCTCGGAAAAGTAAAACACTTACACAAGTGCAGATCTTCCACTATGTACTTTGTGGCCTTTTCCCTGTCTTCCATCTCTTCCATATTGGCAGCCTCTTCGTCAGCCGTCTTATCCTCGTCCATCGGCATCACTCCCGATGGGTCCGCCTCAATGTCTCCGATCAAACCTCCGATTCCACCTAGTTGAACAATGGATAGCCGATGAATTAACCAACGCGTTGGATTCCCAGTTGTAGAGGGCGTATATTCTGAATCATGCACATTCAGCCGTCACCAATGGACAAGCACAGTTATGCACACTGTCCATGAACAACTGCGAGTATCAGCGATTGGACAGTAACGCGACCTACTCAAAAACCAAATTGATAATTCTGACGGAGAGTAGCCACAACGCTTTGAAGTGTATCACGCGCCGAGCGCAAAGACGGCGCCAGCAGACACCAAGATGCAATCCGAAGAATGAATCGAATTTTCACTGTTTGCCTTTTGTTGATTCTATAGAAAATGTGATAAATCGCACGAAAGCGACTTGAGCTATGTGCCTCTTAGAGGCATTTCACCAACACTAATAACTTCGCGCGGCCCTGCGTGTTTTATGGACAACCCCTTATACGAAGACAACCCTTGAGCATTCTGAAATATGCTCAGACCCCAACAAATATTGCCCCACATTCAAAAAGGTAAAATGACAGACAGCTGAAATGCGCAATATTCATAACAAGCAACCACCAAGTGCACAGACACAGTTCGTGTGTTGCCCACACCCGTAGACTCGAACCTCACACCAAGCCAGAGCACACGCAAACTTCAAGTTCACACCAGGGGGTTTCAGCTGCGAGTATACAACACCAGCTTCCCCTCTGTTGATGGCCTGTACTTGAAGAGTGTGTGTATGTGGGTGAATTTCTATCCCTTATCTAAACCGTGAGCCCTTCGTACCTGCAGCTGCTGCAGCCACCGCGCCCATGGTCGGATCGTTGATGACCAGAAACTCGTCTGGCCTCAACACCATACCGTAGTCATCCATCTTCATCTTTGTTTCGATTGCTGGAAACATTGGAAATTTCACAGATGCTTGCTTGAAGAAGTTGGTCTTGTGACTGGTGGTCATGGGGATGTCGTGCTTGACAACCTTTACCGCTACAGAGCCGCCCTTCCTGCCCTCCGACGTGTTGACATTGACCTGGGAGTGACAACGAACAAGTTGGGGAGTGAGAAATAGCTGCATTCGAAAAGAAGGACGAGGAGAATATATAGACAATCAACATATATGAGCGTCAATGTTCTCTAATAAACCAAAATCTCACTAAGACAGAGGTCAACGGGTATATGGTGCGGTTGAGAGCATCTGTTTCAAGCTCAATTTGTACAGCTTTCCTGAATCTATACGTATCACGGATAAGAAACTACAAAGAGTCAACCAGTCATACGCCATACGTCAAGTACAATATAGACACGAGCACATTCGCTACCAGTGAAACATACTCTGCATACAAGAGAGACAGGTTCGTAAACTAGAATGATGAGTTGCAACAACAACCACAGGTTACATAGCACGCCATTGCATTCGAAGAACGCGTCAAGTGCAACAGACAATAGTAGGATACGAAGAGAATGGTGGTTAGGGGTCCCTGTACTGTAAAGCTATCCTATATGCCAGTATCGTGCGACACTTATTAGCAAGAAGCAATAATCCACCTCGATATGATTTAGACAGCGTTGGCCTCGTCACTTACCTGATAAGTATACGCGATAGCATCAAAATACACCATTTTATATCAAGTACGAAATGTCAACAGAGATAACAAAATTCAAAGTAGAAGATCCCCAGTACAGATATGCTAAGATGTCGACGATATAACAAGCTAATACATATTCTCACCACCGTCACAAACCATCACCCTTGTCGCATAGCTATGGCTTTTGGCTAATTACTTGCATCCCAAATTAGTCGATACTTGCAATATACACTGCATGGTTCAAGGAGGTATCGCGCAATTGCATTTCTTGACGATATGCTATTGAAACCGCTAATAGCGTCCCACTAAACCATAATTGAAGAGAGAAACAGCGTTACTCTAACAGTTCTAGCTCAAATCTATCAATGGACATCACATCCAGCCACAATGAATGCGCCTACCATGTGTATAGCAGATGTTACTTCATCTCCATCGCTATCGTCGTCACTGTCATCAGAGCCCATGGCTTTGGCCAGTTGCTTCGCCTCCTGTTCTAATCGTTGCTTCTCTTGCTTTTCTTTCCTGTGAGGGCATGACTATGGTGTTTAAACAATGCACGGGTATGCTATGGACCCGACGTATCTGAATACGTCGGCAAACGTTCACAAAAAGTACACATATGCTCGATACATATTAAGAACATCAATTCTGCAAATGTACAAATATATATGCACAAGCACGTGATTAATAGGGCGCGAGACACAGCACTTGAAAATCAAACACCTTCGCACTTGTTCAGGACATAAACAGATTTGTACATGCCTGCCGAGAGAAGAAATCATTTGTCAGCAGCACAAAAAGGACACAGTACACATCTATGAAAGTGATATGAACACTGTTTGAGGTGAATCCTGACACACGGTGAAAATCTCATACGGCTAGATACAGAAATGTAGCATACCTTCGCTTCTCCAGGAATTCTTCCAATTCTGTACCCTCTAGTGGAATTCTTTTCTTAACGTTTAGATCGAGCTCTCTTATACCATTCTTGAGCATTTGGTGACTAATTGTATCCGGCGCCGGTCTCGATGTGTACACCACCGCATTCTTGGGCTCTTCGGCCCATTCTAAAAATAAATCGCGAGACAGTCCAGCAGTAAGACCCGGCAGCGTACTCAACACTACCATGGGGGTACTACTCGAGCTATTGAGCTCATGAAGTTCGTCTATCGAGTACACAATCTTAACATTCTTGAATTGAAACGGATTTGTTTTGCTGTTCATAGTTTGTTTGTGCATGGCATCCGACATCCACGACAGCGTGGACTTTGCGTAAACACACACATTCTCTGCAAACACATTCAGCCACACCAGTCTGTACGACTGCAGACTGCGCACTTGCCACACCTCGTCCAACAGCAGCGCCAACTCCAGCACACGCGACGCTGTATCAACCGGAAACAACACATTCCCATCCTTGCGAACAGTGGAGAGGATAGAATCCACAATGTCCCGTTCCGTGTCCTTCCGAGTGGCGGCCTGAGTGATAAGCGCATTGTTGCTATCGGTTATGAGTAGTGACGGCCGTGTGATGTGAAAGAGTTCGCAGCCATTCAGGTGCCGTTCTTTCTTGTGGTTGTAGTCGACCGCGTAGACATAGTCCTCCTGGTCCTTGGTGATCTTCCAAATTGTGCCCCCGAGTGTGTGTCCAGAGTTGTAGCCGAGAAATGAGATGCCTTCACCCTTTCCTGTGGTAAACACGGGTGTGAGATTTACATCAGCAAGTGCGGTGAGTGAAGTTGGCGGATGCTATTTAACATATGTATGTATAACGAATTGAGGGCGATGTACACGAAACGCTCAATTCTGAAGCTGAGAGTAATAGCAATAGTGCGCTAAGTATCACAGAAAAGAATGATTGTGCAAATGCTCCATACCTATGCAGTTGTGTAGCTGCTTGTGTTTCAGTTGCACAATCTTGTCATTAAAAACAAGATCCACATGTTCGAGTGTGAATTTATCGAATTCTTCCTGGTTGTAGTACGACTGGAATATATCATACATGACTAATTGACCCATCTGATTCACAGGCAAAGTCATATACACAGGACAGTCCAGTCCAAGACGTCCAAAGGCGTAGGGCAGTGCACCCAGATGGTTCATGTCTAGATGACTTATCAGCACAGCATCGACTGTTGGGGCGTACCTATAAAAGTCAGCCATGGTGGATGAGTATACTAGTTACTCTTAGTGATTCTACAGAGTTATAAATACACATGCCCGATCGCATGTTATTGCAAGCAATTCTCCAAACTAAGATCTCTGGATGAAATTCGTAATCCTGTTCACAATACACTACTCACGGGTACAATTATATATCAATACCAAATGTGCAATTCGTACTCCACTCAGACTGCCACCGAACGAAACACGCAAGTGTTACGATTTACCAGTGCTGTGTTGTAAGGTAAAACGCTGACTTTGTTATCGCGGGATAGATCCGGACAAAACGACAATGTACTTTTTAGATGCTTTCACGAAACAAAAGTGCACATAGCTGCGCGTATGTATGTTATCGAGTAGATATATTTAGTCAAAAAAGAAATGACAGCTCTAAAACCAATGCAAGCGTCTCAACAAACCAAATCAATATAAAAATTTACACAGCGCCAGGTGAAGGCTCGTTAAACTCATACATAATATGAAAGCTGATATGTCTGTCCAGACGGGTTTGCCAGCAAAAAACAATTTTGAACTCCTGTAAACTAAGAATGGAACTCGAATGATAGTTTTGCATACATACAGACAGAAAGAATTGCTACAACATGAAAAAACGGTGATCATAAAAAAACAACACACTCACAAATATATGAATAAACACATACGTACAAACATAAATATGGTACAGAAATAATAATAATAATAATACAAAGGAAAAAAAAAATTTAGTAATAATAATAATATTAATATATTTATATATATAAAAAAAAAATAATATATATATTTATATGTATATATATGCGAACACAAACACACACACATCATCATATATATATATATATATATATATTGTAATACATATATATATATATATATATGTATATATATATATATATATATATATATATATGTTAATATATATATATATATATATATATATATATATATATAATATATATATATTATAATATTATATATACATATAATAATATATATATCATAATATACGCATATTACATATTAACCAATATTACATATTAATAATAATACACACACATATCCAATAATATTACTGGCAATATATCATACACATGCTTATATTATAGCATTAATAATATTATTATATATGTATAATAACAATGCGTACATGCATTGCGTACGTACGCATGCATACGTTGCATGTTTGTACATGTGTCAATATGTATTATGCATTATACATGTAATAATATTAATATTATGGACATAATATATAATATGTATTAATAATATTATATTATATTATAAACATATGTACAATGGCATATAATATGTAATACAATATTATTATTATGTACATATTATAATTATAATTATTATTATGTACATACATAATATTGCATACAAACAGAGTAATGTAATCTGTATCCATATATGATACATATACATATTAGTATGTAGCAATAATATTAATGTATGTTATACATACATATATTATATATTATATATTATATTATTATTATTATTACATATAATATATCATACATACATAATATTATACATACAACACATGTTAAAAATAAATGCATACACATACGTTTTTTTTACAGGACATCACGCACATCATCACGCACGCACATGTAATACATAATAATATTATATATAGCACAAACATGCATATGTGTACGTACAAGGCATATTATTGTATAATATGTAATAATATAGCATGTAATATATATATATTAATACATAATAATAATATAATAATATATTACATATATAATAATACATACACAATATATATAATAATACATATGGGAAACAAAAAAACAAAACAGCAAAAGTCAACACATCAACGGACACATCAAACATCATCATCATCATCATATGTATATATTATGCATATATTAATATATACATATATATATATATACATATATACATATGTAATTATATATATATATATACATACATACATGAATAAACATACATATAACATACGTGTTATTACACGTACAACGGACATAAAAAACAAACACACAAACATATGTACATATAATGTATGTAATACCTATGCACACATACATACATATTATGCATATATAATATATAATAATATATTACATATAATATATAATAATATATAATATATAAAAAACACATCAAACAACAACACACATCACATCAACAACAGACATCAAACGCACACGTATATATATGTAATATATAATATATATATATATATATACATATATTTATTTTTATAATATATATATTATACAACATATATACATGTTACATACATATACATACATACATGTATATGCAGAAACAGTTCGCAATCAATCAGGATAATAAACGCACAAACGTACATATGATATATGTACATGTATCATGCATGCACTATCATATTAATACATATAATATATATGTATGTATGCATAATATATACATTATAATATATAATAATATTATATATATATTATGTATATATATATAATAATATTAGCATATAATATATAATATTACAATAATGTTAATATGCATATGTATACATATATTTGCTATCCATAATCCATATATGTATATACATATTATATATACATATATTATATACATACATATTATTATATACATACACACGTCATGCACGGACGCAAGGTTATCAATAACACACGTAGCGGACGTACGTATGGCATGAGTGCGCATCAATATATATATACATAGATGCCATGTGTATATATTAATAATAATAATATTAATATATAATATATATATAAGCATATATTCATATTATTAATATTAATAATGTATTAATATACATATGTATGTATGCATATGTCATGCATACATATATGTGCATGCATACATGTCACAACATATGTTATTAATGGTGTACGCATGCAATACATATGTATATATACATATAATAATCATATATATAATAATATATATTATTATATTATATTAATATATACATATTATAATATATATAGGCATATAATACATACATATTCACACATGTATGGATAGATGTATATGCATATATAATATATATTATATACATATAATATATACATATATATATATATATATTACATACAATAATAATATATATAATATATACACATAATAATAATGTTGCGTTTATATATATATATATATATATATATATATATATATATATATACATACAAACATACATCAATATGCATACATACATGCCACATACATACATACATACACACACACACATATATATATATATATATATATATATATATATATATATATATATATATATATGTTTGTGTGTGTGTGTGTCTAGTATCAACGCACATAACGACCAGCAATAACTCCCAACATACTTGGCTAACCGTTCGATGAAATCTTCATCAAAGCTTTCGTTCCAACCACAATCCAGCATGATGCGGAAATCGTCGATGTCTAATATATAACATAGGGGGAGAGATCATTGACTGCAGGGGCGTGAATTTCAGTACGGATGTCATGATTTCATCTACATCTACCCTCTACTACACCGTTCACCCACACGCGGAATAGCTCACAGACGCCACTCGTCTGTTCTATAGAACTGACACAACCCACACACTCAGTTCTATGTGGTATGTCTCGAATCGTACGTACAGATGCAGTAAATAACTACATGTACCTGAACATTAAAAACGTTCGTGTTATATAAACATATTTAAACACATCAGTAAACATATTTAAATACATCAGTAACTATGTATTTATGTATGTATTGTATTTATAGCTGTCATCTCTCTCGTGTGACTCAGTGTGAGCGTCTCTACTCTCTACACAGCAAATATTTTACCCGCCAAATTCTGTATGTCTTCCATTTGGTTGACCGCGATTGCCTTTATTTATTTTATATTTGCAAAGAGGCTGATTGAGACGCTGAGTATATAAATATTAGACACCTATTATAAAAATCGTTGGCATCCTCGAGCGATCATCCATTTATTTTTATATCTACAAATGTATTTATGTTGAGGTGTGTGACTTCGCAGACCAAGGTCTATACTTTCCATCTTCTTCACGGTAAACCTATATACGACGATGCGAAGACCCTTCTATAGAAGTTTAACCTTAACAAAGATGTCTATACCTCATGTCGAGTATTCATAGACAACTAGCGGATTCGCATTCGCGTATCAAGAGTGGCAGCGATGTAGACACAGTCAAACAATACGGTCCCCTTTCACGTAATTATGGACAAATAGCGGGCCCACACGCAAACATTGATAGATGCAGCGATGAAGCGACAGTCAGACAATATGGTCCCCTGTGGTGGGGGTTAGATCCGTCTTTCTTTGCCGCTGTCCACCTCAGTATACGCGACATACACAGGCTGCAGACCTATACGGATTATCCAAGTATGTATGAGTGCATGTAAGGCACAATAAAATTCGAAGACCGTGTCTGTGTGGAAGCGATTCCTTTAACAGTGATAAAACTAGATATATTAGCCTTCACAAGTCTGCAAGGAGCTTCGTAATTTCGTTGAATTGAATATATTCACGTTGATTGTAGCTCTGGGAAGGAGTTAACTGCGGCGAGAGCTTGCCTGGTTATTGGTCCAGTTTCAACTCACTTTTTCACCCTCTACTGATAGTGCCACGTTCACGTCTGCCCTATGCGATACCAGCAATCCTATCACACAATCTGTGACACCTTAGGAAAATCTTAGCTTGTCTGTTGTATGTCATGGACCGGTAGGTCCGAAGGCCATAGTGTGTTGAGCTATATCTAAAACCTTGCATACGATGCATTCTAGTATGTGGCATGTTGATGTACTCTCCCATCATTCGATTCAGATGTCTGCAGATACCGTAATCATCCAATACGCCTCGTTCGAGCACTTGGCTATGTGGTGAGTGTGCACCTCTTCTCAAACCGTCAGTTGTTCCAAGGTATGTAATTGTTGTGTTAAAAAGCAATTAAAAACATTCTGGGGCGGTGTGGGTATGATCGGGACAATGCACCCGGCCGACAAATCTTGTGCTGATCCGCATAGTTATACCAATTTTACGTCAAATGTTCCAGTACAGAGTGAGCACTTCGTTCTTCATGGCTATCGTGCTTGCTATGCACCACAGTGCGCAGTAGGTACAAAATCTAGCAGTGGGAGTGTCGCGACGAGGCATACTCTTCTCGAATCCGTTTGTTTATCCGTGCTGTCAGGATGGATACCAGAAGGTATTGTTCATGTTGTATATTCCACGATAGTTCGGGAGATAATATTTACATATACATTGGAAGCGTGGGTTTCAGTTAGCAAACCTATGCCCAAACGACTTAGTTTCATAATATACTCCCATGGGCAAAGATTCGAACTGAAATATGTCCATGTAGTATACTTTTTCTTCTCAAATGTCACAGTTGACGATGGTACGGGTGTCATCTCATGTGTGCAGTGGATAAGCGAAGCAGCACAGGAGGCCAATGCGTCCACCTGGCATGTCCAGTTAGGGACGCTTGTGTACGTGAGTGGAAGGATATCGACATTCAGAGAGGTGCGGCAGATAACCGTGTCGAGCATATGTAAGTCCTTGTCTGAACGTCTCTTGGTTCATCTAGTCGCATGTATCTCCAACCAATTATATCAGCACTGCGTTTGCCGGGATTTCTGCTATTCCAGATGTATGCAATTCATCGGTAGGTAATCAGTCTTGTGTGTTCGGGCAGCAACCTGATGTGTCCTTGCTCTATTTCTTTATTTATATCCCTTGCAGCTGTTGAGGACGATGTTATGAACGAAGCTCTCTGGTGGATGCGCATCCAACAATTGAAGCAACAGGTGTACGACGTGCCGTTCGAGCCACTGAAAGCGAGCGGCAACACTAGCGAGTATGGGAAACAAGAACATCTGGCATGAACTTGTCAAGTGCTTCCTGGAATCAATACCTAAATAATAGTGATCAGCTTATATGTGATTTCATCAATATTCGGCAATTCATAGAATTCGGCCTTCTTCGAATACGCATTCAAAAGGCGCAGTACGATTGTGTATTGTATGTTAGGTACACATGTCTCTCAGTTTGGTGGGTATGTGCCGCCGTGCTATCGCAATCCAGCTGTGAGTTCTTCAAGATGCTCATAAATCTGTGAACAATGCGTCACACCTCTCACATTTCATTCAGAGTGGTGAGGAAGCGGCCGAACGAAGAACCTCACGAGGTCAGTGAAGCTAAGTTTCAGAAGATTGTGCAGAAGTTCTTGGGCCAATCTGGCTTGGAAACATTTAAGTACCAAACACTACTCAATACTGATCTCGGACACTTGGCCATCAGGGTCGTGAGTTCAAAGGTATATGTGTGGCGATTTGAGAACATCATTATTTATATTAATCAGGGGTTCCATAATACATATCACGCGGCACAAGTAATACTCGTATAGTACGCACAATGTGTTCCAAAGCAATCAACCACTGTTCAGGATCTCACTCCCGTGTTACGATTGCAGTTCCCAAATGAATCGTCGAACGTACGCGATACACGGGTTGGCAGTCTGTTTCGCCGGACAATTGGTGCACTGGTCGTGGCCGGAATGGTCTACCTCAGTGATGAAACAAAGTAAGAAAGGCAGTGCACTTGCGAAACCTCTTAACACTATTCAGAAGCCATGTTGATCATCGATCCTTGTATGAGCAGTGCCGATTTGCCCGATTATAATATTTATTATCGTATTATTTGCCTCCTACAGGGATATCTATACAATCATCACGCATAGTAAGCACATATATCCTGCGGTGAGATACGTGGTCAAACAATCAGACGCCGGTAAGGATGTGTAACAGTTTATGGCCTGTCGTTGTATAGGTTTACGAGGTCTTCTTTTATACGTACATGTACAATCCGATGCAGAATTGAATTGTACACAAATTGACAGTAGCAGCTTCCGCTGAGTTTCGTATCTACGCACAGCCAAGGTTATCTCAGGGATCTGCTAAAAAGAATAATTGACAGTATCAGCAACTGTTTGTATTGTCGTCTGCCCAAAATATATTCTATACATTTGATATGTACTTGTGTTGCTCTACATGCGCATTTATAAGTTTGGCGATCTATGGATACTGACGGTCGTGTATCCTTCTGCCAACACATCCGATGCTTGCGAGTTTGGTGTAAACAGAAGCCAATATCAAGGAGTGACCACAACTATACCATATTTACATGCGCTCCTCATTTTCATATACTCAAAATAGGCCCGGGGCTCTCTATGGACGAGATAGTGCGGCAGGTAAGGATGAAGCCAGCACTGATGAATGTACCCAAATCGTATCTGCAACGAGAAGTCTTGAATATGGTCAGCAATAGTGATCTGTACGAAAACAGTCGGGGCACGTACAAGTGGGTTGGCGGAGAGGACACTGGGACAGCCCGTATGTGGTAGCATGCTGAAATTATACCCTGTACTGGGGATGGCTGTATTTATGACTATCAGATGATCATATACACTAGCAGGATACCCCAAGGATGAAGTTTGCTATGCCGGTTATTATATATCCCATCGGTCCTGTAACGTCGAATGTTGTCCGTATATAAAAGTCGACCGCAAGCTATTGTACGGCGTGTTCTCCCTGAGCCCCAAGCTATCGTTCGGTAGCAATTGGCGGCTTTGAAGATATATCTATGGGGGGTTTTTTTTTCAATGAAAACACCATAGCCGACCTCGAATGTGACACAAAGCGACCTGAAATGGTTTGAAATTTGGTATATATTATATTTACGGATGCATGAACCTTGAGAGGTGGGGGGAGGGGGCTCAGGGGGCAATGTAAAAGTGGTTGATTTGGTTGGTTGGTTGAGAGCCTATTAGAGAGGGCTTGGTACAAATATATATATATATACTCCCAGTCCACTGAGAACAGACCTTTGACGCGTATCTTTTCAATTTTTAGGCATATGAAGGCATCGTACATAGCCTCCTAAATTATGTGTATGTATGTATTCAGTATTGAATCATCGTGTGGTGAAACTCAGAAACTTATTATAGAGTGACTGACGAACTCATGTATGTTTAGAACAAATAACAACAAAATCTCTGCAATCACTAATCAGAACTTCAGAAGTGGGAAGTGAAGCCAGAATGTCTGATAGACAATTAGACCGTACATATATGTTCTCCGATTCTGTAATCTGTGATTCAGTGATTCTCAGATACATCCTTAAAACGGCAGAATCCGCCGGGAACCCCCAGATGATCAGATCAGTTGATCACAATAAATACTCTTGGAGCACCGTTTTTCTTGTCGGATCTAAATAAATACACCATCAAATTCTTGAGACTGTCATGTATTTTATCATTTTTATGAGCAAAAAAAAAAGGGGGACGGAAACTGAAAATGCCAAAACCATATGTACATATTTAATTATTTAGCCCTCTGAAATATACACCAAAACATAAATGCCTGATGAATCTACTTTGTACACCCCGCCTCAAATGTAGCAGCAGGACTATAAAACGCTTTCTGTTTAGCGTATTGATGACCATAGAACTTACAACTAGCTTTACTTGGAAACAATTGAATACTGCCATGTACATAACTGGACGTATCCTACCTACGTGCGTATTTCTCTTTGCCTCAGTATGGCAGACAACGCTAGCATACTCTTCGGTTGACGTTAGTAGTTGGAACACATGCATTGACTACTGTAGCATCACAGAATCATCTGGTTATCCAATTATAAGCGATTCTGATAGTCTTGGTGCTGACATAATTTGTATGTGCATTTCTTGTTCATCAAGAACAAACCCCTAAAAACAACGATGCGTCCGATTTTGACACTAGATTGTTCGGCTACATCTAGCAGTTCAAATGACTCAGATGATTCAGGCAGTGATTGCAACATCGATTCTGACTGTCCCACCTCCGGAATTTTTTGGACTTGCAAGAACGGTTACTACAAATTTTCCATTTGATCCCGTTGAGTCTTATCTATAGTGGAATAAAACGATACATGGCGTATACAGTGACGATTTAATTAGGATTAAGATTCGTCAATACATCGTGTATCCTACGAGGATCGCAAAAGTCGGCTTCCCCAAATTCAATACAGCTGAATAAGCCACTACGGATGCGACATAGCCCCAACTCAGTAAATGTCGAGCTGTATGGGCGACGGCAAAGTACCAAGGTCGCGGAGTACGAGCTACAAAACACCATGTGATGAGGCCATCGGATGTCGTTTCATGCGTTTAAAATTGTATACACTAAATATAGAATAAAAAATACACGGCGTATACTCTAGAGTTTTGGAAATTTTATTAGGGTATGTTTATATATAAAAATCGAATTGAAAATGGAATATTAATGGCATTGTCGAATTTAAATAAAATAGAGCAGTTCATTAATATGCGATAGTTGTGACTTTTCTTGCTCCACCAATTAAGACGATTTAACGGATCCTGGCATCCCAGATTGGGCACCTAGCGAACGTATCTCGACAGTATTTTATCTTGGAGACAGCTATGTCACAATAGTAAAGCCAGAAAACAACAAGAGTACATAGCCAGATAACATCTCATAAAACCGTTCAACATCATATTTATTGAAAAGACACGTGTCAGCATGGATCAAGAGTGTACAAGCAATGACTTATACTTACAATGGGGGATTGTCTTTACTAAAATCTAGTTTTTAAACGATATCCTCAACACTAGCTTCTGTGCGACCGTCATCTACCCAGAGAATATCTGTATATCACTGGGTATCGTGTTTCTAGCGCCAACGCATGGAATGTGGGTATTTCTGACGTTCACAAATGTTGCTCCTACGGATTGAGAGAATAAATTCTGAAACAGCTTGCTTCAGAACTATCACTGTGACTCCAGGTCCCGGGATAGCGATGGATGATATAGTGCAGTATATAAAATTGAATCCGGCACAGATTGAATTTATATACTCAATTGCCTTGGAACTAGTGACCTGTATGGAGCCGTCGAGATATGGACATGTTGATGGACAAGAAGTTCATCACGACAACCCCAATATAATAGACTATTGAGACGTTGAATACCCACCATGGACTGCCGTGATATGTATTTCATAAGCGAGAGGATAGTGAAATTGCACCTTGGCAAAGGACTGGTTGTCGACTCTCTGATCAATATATAAAGAAGTGTATCGGCTACCACACATCCGATTTCATTCCATACATGTCGTTCTACTCGTCAACCGCGCAATCAGCTCAAAGCAGTGTACAATATCGAGCATTCGCACGTGTCGCAGCGTTATAATACGAGCAGTCCTTCAGTCGGATACCAGATCGGATTTTTCGGGTAGCAGGTGACAAATTAAACGGTACCATAATCCACTCAGGTTATGCAGTAGTCAGCCCACTCAAACTTCACCAACGACCTTTCTGTACAGACCTCAATATGTTGAAATAAGATTTGATGAGCTTCTCGGATTAACATTCTGCTATACCCATGGAATGTGTT
The DNA here is from genome assembly GCA_001586965.3 of Sphaeroforma sirkka. NCBI lineage: Eukaryota > Ichthyosporea > Ichthyophonida > Sphaeroforma > Sphaeroforma sirkka. The sequence continues at coordinate 146,176 of LUCW03000173.1, forward strand.
CAAAGCAGAGATTGCCTCACATTCACTGCAGCTGCAGGTTCGGGTCCGGGGGCGAACATGTCTTACTTATGACAGCAGCTACTACATTGGCCGCTGATTCGTCTCATTCAACTCCCACTTCTCTCGGGTTCAGATTGATTCCTATGCCATATTTTTTTTGTTATGCGGAGATCCTGCACTACACAACCAGTCCGCGCAGTCATTGCTTAGGGTACGCGGAACTTGGTGGTGTGCATCTCTCTATTTGTTGCCATAGCTCGACTATACAAAGCTAGTCCCGGACCGGGTTGATCTTTGTCTGATATTGGTATGTAACCTCTCCGACGACTGTGAAGCACCCTCATCGCTCTCCCCTGATTTGGGATACGTCTCCGTTGCGTACATCTTTGTATGTTGTCGAATGTCGGAAACCATCACAGGTAACGTCTGCATTGGATAGGTCGGACATTCTGAGATGAGTAATTTCACATTTGAAACAACGAGATAGCGGCCTGATGCTACTCGGCATACTTCTACAAATGAGCCATGCAATTCAATACACTCTTGGGCACTAACAATCAGGTGTGGCATACCCTATACGTATTCCAACTGTATTGTTAAACGTACCATACTTATAAATATGTGCGATACAGATGGCATTCACCATCACGGATGCTGTATAATAACCGACATAGACAGATATGCCTTATCTCTATCACTTTGCAATGCGCTCGAACACTGGTGAGGTGATTGTCAGTAATCCAAATTAGCTCTGGCGTTGACAGGTATATGTGGTTTCTAGCATATCACAATGGTCGAAACAGATACAAGCGAAAAAGCTCATATTGCATGATTTTGATAGTGATAGGAAGCATATCAACACACCTTTGACAAGCGTGACATCCTCGGTAGAGTATCCTGTAGAAGTGTGTACATCTCTTCGTAGTCCACTTCTATATAGAAAAAGGACAAGTACTAAGAATGTGCTGCAGTAAGACCCGTGCAGTGCCGGAAGTATTTAAAAAATAACAATCATAAGAGCTAAAAGCAAACAGTACGGCCAGCTAAGAAAGTAAGACCGAACAAGAAGATACTAATCTTACACCCACTCACCATTCTTAGCCGCCTGTGATTCAGGCGTGACCTCTATCCTGTACTTCAACCGTTTCTCCTGCTCCAGGACCTAATGTGGTCAGATTTTGATAGTGTTGACATGACAAAAGATACATATCAGTACTTTGTAAAACGTTTCTGACTGTAACCTGCTATTGTAAAAGAACCTCTATGAGTATGCAATCCATCCATATGTAAGCTGACACAATGCATAAGTAAACAAATACCTGTGCTACTTTCACCGGAATTTCATTTCGACACTTCGTGACCTCTACCAGAAGCTCATTCACCCGTATTTGTCTCTGTAACAGCTCATCCTCCAGTTGGAGATCCACCGGTTGCAGTACTAGTGTACAATCGTTGAGAATTAAATATTAGTGAGTGAATGTGGTTTTCAGCCTTGAACTCTGTGTCCTGATAGGTAATTTGTCCTCCGATACCTCATACATAGAATGAGTACACCTCGATACTAAATTACGTTTCGCGAGTCGGATTCCTGTCAATATAGTATTGAAAGGACTGAATTATGCCCCTCAGCACAGTGAATGCCGATAGAGGACATTTTGTACTGGTAGAAGACATTTACAACGATATTGAACGTGCTTCTATAAGACTAACGTAAAACCTGTTTTATTGAAGAATAGACATTAATCTGAGGGAAAAAATTACAATGTGTACGCATGCATAGATCGAAGATTGATTTGTCTCTGTCTTCCGCGTTAAGACAGAAACGAGTACATAGTTGTTGGTTATTAAGTTGCAAAAATGTGTGCACCTCACCTCGCCCGCTTAGAGTGCGAAACCCCCGATACTTCGGTATCTATACACACACCACAACATCCTTACATCAATATCATCGGATTTGTATGAACAGGAAATCACATGCATAAAGAATATTGTATCTTGTGGTTGGTCGCAGGTTTACAGTTGTTTGCGTTGTATATTTTACCAGCGGTATCTGCGAGCATTATTCCGTACGTCAGAAGGAAGTTCTTTGCGCATACTAATAGTGCCTTACTAACAAATGTATATAGCAGTGACATTGCGAGCCTCACGAAAGGAGGATGCATAGGCTGTATTCAGCCAATTACCTACTGACAAAGGCAAGCATACGGATAGGATATCCAAAAACAAATCTTCAGAACAAAATATCAGTGCTATCCACATTGCAAAAACACGCAGAGCTGAGGTGCACTGCGCTACATGCACCACACAACACTGGCACCTCCCAGTCACATGGACAGCTATGTCACGGCATTCTCGACACTGCTGACCATGCGACACACGTGCAATTGACCATAACACTGCGAGTACAAAATGATAAACTGTCATGCCTTCCGCAACATGCTCAACAACGTGCTAGGATATATACACACAATAGTAGGATACCTACCGTCTTTTTCTGAACTGGCCTCGTGCCAGCTGCGACCATCGACTTCTACATTCTCTTTCATTATCGCAAATACGGCTTCGGAAAACTATGCAGGATAAATTGGCCAGGAATATATTAAAGGACTATAGTTGCACGCCGCGTCCATCCTGGACATGTAAATGTCCATACGCTTTTCTTCATTCGCATAAAACGAGATATCTTGGAATTAATAGTTCACGAAACTAAGAATGTATAGCGATGCAGAACTTAGTCCAAATATACTTGCTCGGAGATTAATCGAGTATACACAGTGTATAAAACAAAGTGATCCCCTGATATTGCGTGGTTTTTGCTTCGCTCGAGTTGGTTGGCACGACAGTATCAAACAGCACTATTGATATACAGTGCCAATTTGTAGATGCTTAGAAGTTATTTCCGTACCTCATTCATGTAGTGGTAGAAGTCTTCTTTCTGCTGCATGTTCCATGGCGTCTGTCTATCGGCGTATTCTTCTATGCAGTGATTGAGCCGTTTTCGCTGATCCTGAATACCAAACGTATACAATTTCATGTGAACGTTTTTACTACATAATATTAAAAAGAGTGCATTCTGTTTCCGTTATTTGCAACGCACTTTTCAGTATAGAAAACTCAGGTGGTTTGCGATGCTGAAGTACATGTGCATAGCCTTCAATTTTTATCAAAGCTAGCTGTCCAGTTATTCTTGGTGTCATACGGTACATTTACATTACAACGGTGTAACTTTCAACATTAACGTGGACGTCACTACTGAATGAAACGGATTTAAGCGGATGTGATTGTGCATCGCACATAGTATGATCAAAACTCGAGAGCGAAAAACAACATGCAAAGTGGTATACAATAGGCAACTACACTCATTATATGTATTCATGAATTGATACCATCAACAGTATACGTTGCACTCAGTAGATGATACTGTTGACAGTAGTCAATGGTTTCTGTTGTGCGGGATCTCATACACAAAATAAACTTCTTGCGTGCGTGTGCAAAGTGAAGATGTAGCAACTCAAGCCAGCAAAAGCGATTGTTTCTCTAGGCAGATTACTAGCACAACTATACATACTAATATAGACCACATGCGTGTCCTGAAAAATAAACTACGTAGTTGCATGCAGTATTAAGGCAATTGATAGAGATTGCGCTTTAGTATCACACAGTAACACATAATAAAATGGACATCTGATACCAAACGGAAACGACAAAGATGATGAAAGCATGTCCAATACAACACATTGCATACGTGAAGCGCTGCTTGACTGTTGAGTTGAACTTTCCCCATTTTCCGTGTTTTCCGTGAGATCCGCTGGGTTCAATACGCGACTTTAATTATATATAGGCCGAATACCGCAATTCTGTACTAAAGTAAACATCTAATTGTATAGAGTATACACATTTGACAGTATGGATATAGTTGCACATAAATATAGATATTTTTAGTTAACCGGTGATTACTGATAACCCGGCGAATTTTACTTCTGTCAGAAGACTCATCAGCATATCAGGCTCTCAGCTCGGCCTCAGCGGGGTCGGGAGCCTCAGCCTCTCAGTCACTGGCTCGCAGGCCTCAGGGCTCAGCCTCTCAGGCCCTCAGGAGTCATGAGTCAGGACCCGGGGAAGTTGGGAACGGTTTTTGCAAATCATTATTTTTGTGCCCGCTGACGATGTACTCATCATTGGATTCAGAGGGGTCTATAGAAGGCCTAATAGGTTTTCGATATTTTGGCACTTTGACAGCGATCATGGTTTTATGTGAACGTAAATATACACAATATATGTCAAAAATAATAAATAAACAACGACGTGAAGGATTAGGTGAAAGATAACGGTGTGAGTACTTTAATCGCACCGTCTTAGACATCCGACTTAGTAACATAAGCACACGAGCAACTAATTGGCAACCGAATATACGCATACAATAATCATGACTCAAGAGGAAACTAGCACCGCGATGGATGTCGACAGTCCCGATGGCGACTCCAAAGTGGTCAAAGAACCTGAGGTTGTTGACCCCGCTGTCAAAGTTGAGTCAGGTATGCCGGTATTCTCACACAGAGTTTTAGTCACTCACACAATATTGCGTCTGTCAAACAAACACACACACACACACACACAAAGTCACTCATAAAAACACACACTCACACACTCACGAACACACTCACTCTCTCTGTCATATAAGTATATATATATATATATATATATATATATATATATATATATATATATATATATATATATATATATATATATATATATATATATGTATATATATATATATATATATATGTATATATACATATGTATGTATATATACATGTATATATATATATATATATATGCATATATATATATATATATATGTACATATGCATATATATATGTATGCAGCCAATATAGCCAATATACATATATATTATGTATGTATATATATATGGTTGGCAATACATATATGTATATATATAATACATATTATATATAACCATTGCCAGCAATATGTTATGACACACCTGCACATATTATGTATATAGCCATATAATATCAATTATGATGCACATATCATACATGTTACCAATGATAATTATGTTTGTTGTATGCATACGTATGCAATAATAATATTATTAATAATACATAATAATATATATATAATAATGCATATAATGCATGCATATGATATACATGCATATGTAGCATATTATATATATATTATATATTATTATTAATAATAATATATATAATATATAATGCCATAATATATACACACATGCACGCGGCATAATACATATATATATATATGTAATAATGATATACATATATATATATAACCACACAACAAAGAACAAAACAGCCAACACGTATATGCATATATATATAATATATATATATGTGTGTGTATAATGTGTATGTGTATGTATATGTATATGTATGTATGTATATGCATGTATATATATGTGACCATACATACATATACACACACACACTATATAATATATGTGTGTATGTATATGTATATATATATATATATATATACAATTTATATATATAATATATATATATATATATATATATATGTTATATGTTATGGGTATATATATGCATATATGCATACATGGATGCACACACACTCACATACGCGCTCACAGACCTCACACGCATCATGTATGCACACTCACTCACTCACTCTCACTCATATATATTATATATATATATATGTCTGTGTTTCTGTGTCTGTGTTTTGTGTCTGTGTCTGTGTTTGTGTCTGTGTCTGTAAACACAAAAAATATACACTCACTCACTCACCCATTCACGCTCACAATCACTGCACTCGCGCACTCTCACTGTCACTCACAATCACAAGCGCTTACAGTCTGACTTCCTCACTTGCACTTACACTTACACACACACAAGCACTGGCGGCACCTGCTCTCTCTCACTTATTGTCGCACACTCACTCACACACTCAAGTATATATATATATATATATATATATATATATATATATATATATATATATATATATATATATATATATATATGTGTGTGTGTGTGTATGTATCATATATATATGTATATATAGTTTATTGTAGCTTGTGTAGTTGGTGACTGTTGCAAGGTCTTGAAGTATTTAATCTCTGCTTTTATGTGCCACACAGTAACAGGCGATCGTTCGAAGCATTTTGATTTGGATATGAACACATGTATTATAAGTATTTCCTTTCATATCTCTTTCTTTAATAATTTCTGCCTTCTATTTGGCTTATTCGACTGCCTTCTGGTTTCCTTATTAAATTTATAGATATCAAGCAGAATCTGCTTCTGCTCGATC
>LUCW03000173.1:157500-170177 GCA_001586965.3 Sphaeroforma sirkka
ATATTGGCGGCTATATTCGCCTGTATTGGGATACACTGCTCATGGGAAGCCTCGGAATTCATTGGCATAGTGTTCAGGGACCAACTAGGGTGGCCTATAAATCGGAAGCACAAATACATTAAGCGTGCTTAGTCGTTGTGTCGTGGAGTGTACGTACTGACACCACAGGAGAGTTTGATTACCAGATCATTGTGCCGAATCCGAATGCTGACTTGGTTAGCTTTCCAAGCTCTGGCAGCAGGGCTGATACCTCAGATCCGAATGGTAAGAAAAAGTGCGTGGAGCTGGTAATTGAAATCTAATTTTATTATATATTTACATACATGTTAACATGTCGGTACCTACATGTCCACATGTCGTGCGTATATCACGATTTTGTGCTCCTCTGCTACCTGTGATACGATACATATCGGCAGATTTATAAAACTTTCCAAACCTATGCGCTGCTTCTCGCACCCTCAAAATCTGTCATATGACATCTATTCTAGTACAGAAGGGCTTCGATCGGAGTTTACAAGATTATCAAATTGATCGTGTATCATATGCATTATGATGTAAACTTAGGGCGTAATCAGCAAGGGACCTCTATTTAAATACAAACAGAGCGTCCATACTTTGTCTTACAAACCTATACGCATGCTCACAACATCCCAGCCTTAAAAAGCGAGACTCAAAGCCGGCCCACACGTGTTTCGATAAGGACACATATCCAGGCAGGATTGGGGTGCTTCCGACTCGCTTGAAGATGAGCGAGTACAGAAAACCAGCAAGATATCTCAGTATAAAATATATGCTTAACATATGCGCGCATGTCCAAATGCCATCTTGTCCTGCATATCTCATTGCGGCACATCGAGTGTGACAGGATAAACCACAGGCGTGCCACGGGAAGCTCCGCAAACAGAGGCGAACGCAAAGTTCCGGCGGCAAATTCGTCCAGATAAATTGATACGATTCACAGCAAGCGGTCGGGTGTAGGTCTGCAAGCCAATGCGCGGCCTAATCTCGTCAGACACTCATACCGTACGCCTCGAGTTCAGCCTGTGAGACCATTTCAGCTGTGCCATTCGAACCCGTTATCGCCACCATCGGCGAAGCCTCGTGATAGCATTGCTGGCATCGCTCACACATGCCACTCACCACCCACTCGTCCATGCGCTTCTGCAGGAACACGTGGGAATCTCGCAGGTAGGACTTGTACCTCACCGGTGTCTTCTGCCGGCAACACGGGCAGATGCGTTCGTTACCCGGTAAAGTGAACCACGCCATGCCGCATCGCTTGTGCACAAAGTGGCGGCACGGCATGGCGAAGATCTCACATCCAACGGTCAGTTCGTTTAAGCACACATCGCACGTGTCGCCATTGCCAGTGAGACCGTCCGCAAATCTGTGAAAGTCCACCACCGTATCACCCGTGCACGTCGGCTGGAGCTCGGTGAATAGGCATTCTTCGACCGATTTATCCTTCTCATCTATGAACAGACTCATGCATTTGGTGGGCACGGGGACTTTCTCCTGGTGGAGGTTAGTGCGGATGTATTTGTACCGTCTCTGCATGTCTCGTCGGATACCAGGTTCCATCTGCAAAAAGAAAACGAGAAATAAAGGTGGTGAGCGCGTAGCTAAAAGCATGCCTCGTCGGATACCAGGTGCCATCGGCAAAAAAAAAGAGGAATGGAAGTGAGAGCATTTAGTAAAACCCAATGTCCCGTTGTGTATACCATGTGTAGCCGAGTAGATAAGCCTTTCTGGCAAATACGGAGTCGTTATGTGTTTGCGATATAGTGTCCATACGAGGGTCGGCAAACACCCCATAGAAATCTACTCATCAAATCGGAACGCCTACGAATATACAAATACAAACATAGCCTTGCGCGAGTGCAGTTCGGAAGTGTTACAGCACAATGTGCACCAAAATCTTACGCAGGTACGAAGTTAAATACATATGATGCCAATCAAGAGAGTGCATCGAAGCCAAAGCTGGTATATAGCACGTTGATACACGACAAGGTTATTACCAGCTCTTTTTGGGTTCTTAAGGTTTTCCGCAAGCAGGTTTTGATCTCATAATCGCTCAGCGAGCAAAACGATTGTCCTTCGCTGTGCAGTTTGGGCTCGAGCAGATTACTGTACTTCAATCTTATGAGCGTACTATTCTGAGAAGAAAGCGACTTGACGTGCAGGCGTTTGTTCACGAAGTCGGTGGGAGTGATCGCATCCATGCCCAGCACATAACAGCGAGTGCCATTCAACTTCCTTCCTTTCTCGGAAGTGAGATGCTTGATGACGAATTGCTGGGGTGGGTAAAAAATTGAACAGGTTAGAACATACATAATCAGTGCGCCACGTTTACACGATTGATACTGCCTTCAGAAAACGATAGATACAACGGCCATAGGAAAAACTACATATTCATCAGAGAACCAAATATGGGAGCAATTTGTACTTTACGTGGCACCGTTTTAACAATTACACGCGAAATCGCTGTAGAAAACAACATCTTGCAACTGCATCTACATAATATATGTACATTTAATTATAAACGTAAATATATTGTTAAAAATCTGGTATGTATGAAAAAAACACCATATATATATATATATAGATATATATATATATATATATGTATATATATACAATATATATATAATATATGCATATGAAATATATACATAATATATATATATATATATATATATTATGTATATATTATATTTTATATATATATATATAAAATCATACATGCATGCATGGATATATACGCATATGCAGTATAAATATATATATATATGTATGTATATGTATGTATATAAATAATATATATGTATACATACATACATATTATATACATATAATATATGCAATATTATATATAATAATATATATATATATATATATGTATACGCGCATATTATACAATGAATGATAACAATAACATGCATATGTATGTATATAAATATAATATATACATAACACAATGCCTGTAACATATAATAATATATAATACGCACAATATATACACATACATGTACATTACCATACACATATGACATTGTATGTATGATTGATGTATATAATGACGTTATTGATATTGTGTTGTATAACACATGCATACATTGCTGGTATATGCAATATGTAATATATTATATGCATGTATTAATAAACAATATGTAATATAACATTATTATAATACATACATACATTATTATATTGTAATAATAATGTGTATATAATAATAATGCATATGGCAATAATATTATAACACACACATAACGTAATATTATATTAATGCCAATGCCATACAATAATATTAATAGCATATTTGTATTACATAGTATGTTATAATAATGATGATTGCAATATTGTGTGTATGTATGTGTTGTGTACATTATCATATTAGCATACAATAACAATATATGTGTAACATAATGTATATTATGGCAATATTATTAACAACAATACCAGCAATTGTATTGCATGTAATATACATATGTGTGTAATAATAATAATAATAATAATAATATTTGCAACAATTATTATTATGTTGGTTGCAGCTTATGTGCCAGCTATTAATAACATATAATATTAGCAACAACAATAATACAATATGTAACAATAATGGCCAATAAAATAACATGGCCAACATGTGCATAACATTAATATAATAATAATGTACAATAATGGCCAACAATGTAATAATAATATATATATGTGGCAATAATAATAATTACAACAATATTAATAATATTAATAATAATATTATAATAATATATTACATGCCATGTATACAATTATAATTATACATATGTATTATGGCTACATAATTAATAATAATATTATTAATAATACATATATATATTATTATTATAATATATAATATATATATATAATATATACATATATATTATGTAATATATAATATATATATATAATAATATATATATTAATATATATATGCCATACATATATATATATATATTATATATATATATATATATATATATATATATATATATATATATATATATATATATAACATGTATATATATATATATATATATATATATATATATATATATATATATATATATATATATTGAATATGTGAGAGCTGCATACCTTTTTCTCGCCGATCATGTCATGGTGCATACTGTATAAGGCTTGGATAAGCTGGGACCTCAAGTCGTTCATAATGCTGTCATGTTTTGCCGCCGAAGATTGCGTTGTGTGAAGTAAAGGAAGTACAAATCCTAAATGTGATTATTTACAAATATATAAAGATGAACAGCAGTGAATATGGTCGTCGTCAGTCTCGTCACGACTATGTATCAAACAAAAAAAGCTAAAACAAATCAAATATGTCTATAAAATGTTGATATTATGGTCATATGGTCCGTGATATTTACTATGGTCTGAACTCTAATGTGAAGTGTTTATTTTCAGATTTCAGCCAACAATTCCACTCAGTTGTTTTTTTGCTTTTTTAGTTTTCAATGTTTGTATAAAAATTTAACGTTAACGCTTTTATCGCCATTATAAGTCAGTTTTTTAACGGGAAACGACTTGAAATTGGGCCCTTATGTAGGAGGGGCTTTTAGTATCAGGACTATTCTGTAGCACTACATAGTATCAGATAATTCCAAACAAAAATCTGGGGGGGTTTTTTTTTAAAAACAATACATTCCAAACTCTGGTGAAGTGGCGACTGCTGGTGGGGCGAGTCACCGCGAGTTTTCACTCAGAGTCATCAGACACAGCCTAAATAAATAAATAAATAAATAAGTGGCAGTACTCAGTCAGACTGCACTGGCCACTGGCCAGTGGCTGACCACTGCTCACAGACTCACTCTGACTCGGTGCTCAGTGCTCACTCATCTCTCTCTACTACATAGTAGAGAGTATGTATTTGTTTTTGGGTTTTTTTAAAACAAATCAATCAAAAGGAAAGAAAATACAAATATTCTCTCTATTTATTTACTCTGATGAAGTCTGAGGATTCTGAGATCCCGACAGCTACCCTCCGCGACTCTGACAATCTGACGGTCTGAACTCTGACGAAGTCTCAAAGAGTCTATGGGCGGTAGTCACTGGTCAAGTCCCCTATGTTCGTCTGTCCTTCTCAAAGACCGGTTGTGGACTGGTGGCGGAGGGGCCAGTGAGGGGGCGCCGGGTGTCCGGGTCCGGTTAATAGGGCTTCGGTGTCCTCGTTTTTTTGATACTATACTAAAGATTAAAATTATAAAAACTAATGATACTACGTAACCACGACCACTGAATCACTGATACGGTCACCTACTCTATTAAAAAAATTATAAAGAGTAAACATATAAATAAATAAAAATAGAGAGGTTGAACCATACTCTCTCTACTATTTATAGTATTTCGTAGGCCCCAGCCCCAGGTTTAGTAGAAATACTCTGTGGGCCTGAGGCCCTGACTCCGACCCTGAGCCCTGAAGTTTTGCATCCTTCAGTTTTGGTTACATTGGTTTTTTTTTTAGCTTTATAAAAATAAATACATTTTAATTCCTGATCATATCTGATGTCGGTCAGACGGTCACCGCCAAAACCGGCTGAATTTAATCAGAATCACATGCACAGTTTTACAACAACAAATACATATATCTGTATGAATCTTTCCACAAATAAATATTCATTCGCATTCAGTTCCTTAAACATACACTATCTATCAACGACAGGTACACAGCAGATATACACGAATACAAGCAATCATGAGCACTTTTGACAATGTCGAGCAGGCTCCTCCAGACGCCATCTTCGCAGTGCTGAACGCTTTTAAGGCAGACACAGACTCGCGAAAGATTAACCTCAGTGTGGGTGCGTATAGAACCGATGAGGGCACGCCATGGGTATTGCCTACAGTCGCAAAGGTGGGTAACTATGCGGCACAGACGCGATTCAATATTGAGTCTTTAATTATGTGAAGAGATTACTGGTCTGAATATATTGCGGTAGTGTATGCGCCCAACGTAGCACGAAAGCGCAAAACACTGACTTCGTGTGATGCGGTGCGGACAAGTTACAAAATATTGAGGTGGAACTTACTTGGTACGCTCCGGAGTCGAGTATTAATCGTGTAAAAGTGCTGTGCTGTTAGTCGCGCGGAGACTATGTGTTTTCAAGTACACTGGCCATCTGAACCTGCTGGGTATATTTACTCGTTCTCTGTATCTGGGTTCGGTACATCGATAGTATCGTGTAAGTGGTATGTAGCCGAAGTATTCGTATTCCGCCTTGCTTATAACAGGCTACTTACTTCTCCTTTATTGTTTATACAACGGTTGAAGATATCCTCTTAAATGTTTAATCCAAACCAGATGTACGTAACCCACTGACTTGCCCGTATTTAACTATTTACATCGATTGCTCTGTTCACGCACAGATTGAAGGAACACTCAAGAATGTGAACCACGAGTATCTGCCTATTGATGGTAACCCCGTGTACAACGCTGGTATGCGCGACCTCGCCCTGGTATGTAAGCTCACGATATATTTGTATGTACATTAAGACTAATTTTTTTTAAATCGTGTTATTCTTGTTTCGGGTATGCGATTGTCTCATACATTCAGGCGGCCTGAAAATGGCCTGAGAGCGTATGTCTGCGCCTGAATATATACAAATTATATTTGACGCATGCACATGCTCATATGCGTATAACATCGATGTCCACTGTTAATTAGGGCAAGGACTCGATAGCAATCAAAGAGGAACGTACTTGTGCCGTGCAAATGCTCAGTGGCACCGGTGCGTTGCGCATTGCCGCCGAGTTCATCTCCAAGTTCCACCAATCGAAGACTATACTTGTATCGACACCTACGTGGGGTGAGTCAAAAGTGTGTCAAGTATTTCAGTTGTGTTGTGAATGTAGCAGTTGCAATACTTATATCGCCAGTTAATACATCTCATCCTCTGGTGTCGCTGTAGATCGTGTTTACGCTTCTGTAGTCCATGTCGGACCTTTTATTTTATGGGACAGTCGTTTTTATATTCCCAGTAACGTCAATAAGATGAAGCATATCTGTGTTATTTTTATGCGTGCGACTAGTGTCTGGCTGCTCAAGCATTCAATTCAGTTGCGTGGAGCTTCTGTGTAACCCATGTTTGCTAAAGAGGCTTCTTATATTACTAAGTGGTGCGTATGATTGCCATATACTTTCTAAGTAGCCACGATGAGGTACGTAAGTGCTTAATTTGCAACATCCGAACTAACAAGTAGTAATGGTGGTGGGGAGATGGGAATGTAAAACTTTCTGAAGGGATCGTAGGTCCGGTAACTGTCCTTTAATATAATTTTTGCACTCATTCAAGCGAATTGATAACTCGAAGGAATAGCAAAAGTCGCTCATATCGCCAGTACTTAAACCTTTCACGGGGGCGACCAATGTCATGCCCAGCCTTTCTCAACGATTTCAGATAAGTCAAGCAAGGTTTGTCGTTCAGCGTATTGCAATTTTAGATGCCGATCTCTCAAACTTCCTCTCGTCGCATTTTCCTGTGTCGTATTTGCAGGCAACCATAATGCTATCTTCAAGCGTGCAAACTTGGATATATTGCCATACCGGTATTACAAGGCGGAGACTCGCGGACTTGACTTCGAAGGTATTTCAATCCGAAGATTCTCACCGAGTGCTTGCAAGTCCGCTCTTCATTTGATGTATCTCACGTTGGATACCTTGCATTGACATATATATATGCATGTATATATGTATATGTATATACTTGTATTTTGATAGTGTATCATATATATTTATATTTATATATATATATATTTATATATGTTCAAGAAGGCCCGTATGCCGCTCATCTATGTCGTTGGCCTGTGAGGTTCAAATGCATCTATCTTCAGTAATCTGTTAAGGGGTGTCTCTTCATATCGGTACACCAGCTTCGATGCTATCTAACCATATCACGCTAGTGCGAGATTCTTTATGTGTATATATATATATAGCTTTGCTGATCACATACGTGCACTATACACATTTTGATGTCGGCCTGTCGTTCTCTTTGATATCAGGTATGATCGCTGATCTGGAAGCCGCCCCCGAGCACTCCACTGTGCTGCTGCACGCTTGTGCGCACAATCCCACGGGAGTGGATCCCACCAATGAGCAATGGGCCCAGATTGCTGTGGTCATGAAGCAGAAGGGTCACTTCCCGTTGTTCGATTGTGCATATCAGGTAAGTTTGAGGTCCAAGTCATACCTTGGACAATCAGTAGGTAGTGGGTCTGTTATTAATAGGCAATTAACCGGTATATCGTCATGTGCTGTATTCATGTACAGTGTAACATGCAAAGCGCTGATGGTATATGATGCTTTGTTTTATTCAGGGTTTCATGAGTGGCAACCTTGCCGATGATGCCTTTGCAATCCGATACTTTGTTGAGCAAGGGTTCGAGTGCCTCGTCTGCCAGTCGTGCTCGAAGAACTTCGGACTATACAGTAAGTGTTTGGTGGTCTCAGAAATTTATAGGAACAGAGACGATGATAGCAAGCAAGTGCGCACGGGCGCAACTTCATTTCACGTCAAGTGCCATTTTGGCTTGTCATACATTTACATATATACTTAAACGCTCACATCGGTACTCAAGAAGACGTACCTCAGATGACAAGCGGTTTTTCCGAGTATGTGCGGAGTCTCTTTGTATGCTCACTGAGCAATAAGGCATTTTCAA
Source organism: Sphaeroforma sirkka (assembly GCA_001586965.3). Lineage (NCBI taxonomy): Eukaryota > Ichthyosporea > Ichthyophonida > Sphaeroforma > Sphaeroforma sirkka. The sequence goes on from LUCW03000173.1 coordinate 166,196, forward strand.
ACACTCCAAAGCGCGAATATAAATGCATATACACCCCCGAGCTACCCTCGCAAATATCCAAGTATCCACAAGTTCTTATGTGGTCACCGTTTGTCCGTTCCCGTACTCAGACGAGCGTGCGGGATGCTTAACGGCAGTCCTCAGCACAAAGGAGGCGGCGGCGGCTGTGCTGTCGCAGCTGAAGATCCTTGTGCGTTCCTCGTACTCGAACCCACCCAACCATGGAGCAGCCATTGTAGCGAATATACTGAGCGATGCCTCGTTATATAAGGACTGGGAGGACGATCTGAACACCATGAGTGGCCGTATCCTCAGTATGCGCCAGCAGTTGCACGATGCTATTGTGGCTAAAGGTACGAGGTTCTTATCGAGGCGACTTGTCGTTTCTATACAAATGGATTAGTTGAATCGATTGCTTTAGCGTAAGAATATAGCGTGTGAATGGACTGTGTTATGCTGTATAATGTATCTGTCTATCGCGTATATACTCGTCGCGTTTCATCCTTCCGTTGATACTACATTGTTTATCAAGATCTAGTTCTAGTTGTTGCATCATTTGTTCTGATTAGCACCTCTATTTGTACATCCACACTGTTTCAACATTCTATTATAGTTGCCTCACATCTTTATTCGTTCAATCCACACGCCAACTGAATGCAGGTGCTACTCAGGACTGGAGCCATATGTTGAAGCAAAGGGGTATGTTCACGTTCACCGGACTGACACCGGCACAGGTTGAGCGCCTCACGTCCGAATTCCACGTGTACCTACTCAAGAACGGGCGCATCAATATGTGCGGCGTCAACAGTCACAATATCGACTATTTGGCCAACGCCATTGTAGAGGTGACCAAATAAAGACGGTAGCTGTCTTGTAGCACAGCACTCGTACTCCAATGCAGGATGGTTCAGAAGGGGATGATATGAGAATCGGGTTTTATTGAATTAGATGGCAAATACACATGCTGTTTAGATGTGGCTACCTCGTTATCTTGGTCTCGTATAAGGCAGCAGTTGTATAACAATGGTATAAAACACCATACGTATAACTCTTTGATTATTATTGGTCGATACTGGTCGATGACATTATTTGGGTTAGAACACATCGTGTGGTTGTAGGGGCGCTGTTTATTTAAGCGCTTCGTCAACAGAAGTGAGAGTTTGCTTCTTATCCTCACACTTAGCAGACCTTTGAAGGAAGCACTCGTCATAATTGTACCTTCTGTCTCCTTACAAGCCTATGTAATCAACCGCCACGGTTGAACCACCGGCCAATCTTCATGATTAAGCTAAAGCGGAACGCTTTTTATATAGAAACCTCAGCTATTTACAAAGAAAATCGACTATGGGATAAAGCTTTGAGTACTTCTTCAGTACCGCGCTCGTCGTGCACATCTCAGCAAACCACTTGCTGGGTCTGCTATACACATGTCGCAATACATCTCGCTGTTCTTTGGTTTTCTTGGTCTTTGTTGACTTATGGTCATTCAGCTTGAATTGCTTGAATCTGGGCGCCGTGTACCCTTGCGGTGGATGCTGCTCTAGGCTACGCATTAATGTGGACACGACCCTGTATGTTGCACAGTTGGCGAGGATTTGTTTAGCATCAAGAAACACACCATTGTGGTGAGGCGTGAATGCTCAAAATTGAATCCGTGTGCTCGGACCTGCTGAGTCAGAGGCGTAGCGAAAGCCGCTTCGGATCTTGAAATACTAGAAATAGACATTTCACTATCGGCAAAGGAAAAAATATGCAATGGGGGTTGACATACTTAGATAATTTCTTATGGAAGTGATGTCCATACTCTCCATCCAATCCGTGTGTTACCACTGCGTCCCAAGTATTCGAACACAGTATCTGAAATGAATCGATCCAGAAGTGAGAAGTACATATTCATTTGCTACACTCCCCACATGATAGAAAACCAAGAACTGTGTGTCTACACTTTGCAGATATACTTTTACATATACGCTGCTGAATCATGCCTAATGTACAATTTCTGCATACATGTGGGCCCGCCCACCCAGGACCAACCCCTTAATAGGAATAGTCCAGTAAAGGGAAAATGTCGAATTTACCTCGCACAGATCTTCAACAAAGTCCACATGTATCAATTGGTTGATTAGATTTGTATCGGCCATAGCAAAGTGTAGTGTGCCTGACCATTGCCATCTGTTGGCGAGAACGCGGGTCATGTTGATTCGTTCTGTCGACAAAAGCACATAGAAATTAATCCACCTTTAGAACTACCAACCGGCAGCGTTTCGTTCAAAATATACTTATCAAGCATTTGCAGAGCAAAAGCTAAAACTGGCTGAGGCGAGTGGAGTGGTGCAGCCTCTCGCGACGTGAGTGTGACACAAACTCATCGTACAGATGCGGCGGTATGGGAAGGTGTAACTGTTGTCAAAAGTAGGACTCCACGCAAGCAAGTCGCTCAAGCACATAGGATAGCACATACCGGGATCAATCGTCGAATAAATGACAAACCAGTCATCTTTGCTCGGTGTCCCATCCTTCTCCAATAAGTCTCCACCACCAAATATAACTTCATCGTCTGCGTATAAATCAGACAGTAGCGAAGCAGATTAGGTATTTGGACACGAAGTTTGGTCTTTTCAATCCCAAAAGCAGCAAACCCAAGATTTCGAAGTATTCATTACCTAGACTCTCTGCCCAGTTAGCATTATACATTGCAGTGATTTGCAGGTAGTCATAGAAACTAGGCTATGCAGGGCAACATGACCTCTCAACCTGAAACTACTTTGTGTAATACAACATGCTATATTCTGCATATCTATATCTGTGTAATATTCTACGACAGGTCACACAAATTGGAACGTTCGCAACGCATACCAGGGTGAGACACAATCATCAGCTTACGGGGCCGGCTACTGCTGGTGATATTTGGCTTGAACAGAAGATTGCCATCCCTGCGTACGAACGACAACAATTAGAATATCGCGGTATGCCCAGGTGATGCATACTCTGCGTAAGATGCCTCAGATATATGGTATAACGTGCACAGACTATGATTTACAGCAGCACAATAGACACATGATCAATACTAAGCCCAGTGCAAAGGCAGTCTACAATGGGAAGCGCTAGAAAGTCCGCCAATGGGTAAATATCTGCGGCAATACTATCATTGACATCAGTATGGCACAAGTACACTATACAGTGGCCTGGCGACTTACGGGTTGTATAGGAGGCCGTTAAGCATCGGCGCACTGCGTTGATAGTACTTGTTGTCCCTGAGAGGCCTCAATGCTCTATTCTCGGGAATCATCACCTTACTGCGCAAGTTCAATATCTCCGACGGGCAGCACCTTGCCTCTGAAATTGAAAAGGTAAGATTGATCAGCGTCTGTAGAGCATATTCAAAGTACAGTTAAACTATAATAGTGTGCCAATCGTTTGGTACCACGTGCACCTAAATGTCCTCGTGAGTCACAATGGATTCTCAGTGGTTGCGCATTGCTTCTTTTTATTGTACTGAATCATGCCTTCTGTGCACTTGCATTGACAGCGCCAAATGTGTTTCGCACCGGAGGTGTGAAGTGTTTACGCTACTACAATACGAGCCCAATTTCATCATCCGCACGCCCATATCACACCTTTGTTGTTCCTCCTCCTGTCGAGTGCGGCAGCGAAGCAATGATACCAATCATCCGGATCTTCCGCATCACATTGCGATACCTGTTTCATACGTTCACCCGTCCATACTGTACCCAATGGTAATCGCTCCCCTTCAACCATTTCAGGAATCAACTGAATCATTTGTGATCCCACCGAGTGATTATCAAAAGTATGACTATCAACCCTGCCGGCTACATCCAGACCTATGATGCCATTCGTGGTTAGCGGTGTTACTTGAAGCATGTTCGTATACAAACATTAGTGTATACGACTCAGAATTTGGCATATGCCTTTTACTCCCGATGGTATTGGAGGAATTCCGTTTAACTCAAATGTATATATA
>LUCW03000174.1:0-12500 GCA_001586965.3 Sphaeroforma sirkka
AATTAATACATTTTGGGTTTTTTGTTTGAGGAGTTACGATTCATTTTTTTTTTGTGCCTAGACTTTGGGGCTAGTGGGAAAAGATGGGAACGCTGTCTTTTTTCCATAGCTGATGGGATTAAAAAACAACGGCGTGAACGTCGGGGGTGTCTCATCTTCTCTGTCTGCACTTTCGGCAGCGTCCGGGAGGCTCTTTGCAGATACCTGCGCCTTGTCGTTGATTGTCGGCACAGTAGGGAAATATTGATATCACTCCCAGTTGAAGGGGAAGGTCCCATGAGACTGGACGTATCCCCAGCCCTCGTATATATCGAAAGTGGCATAACCTCACTCTCCTCTGTGGTTAGAGCCGACGCTCCCACATTGTCCCTAGCTGTGGCGGAAGGGGACATCTCCAGTTTTTTTTTCTGGGAATGCTCAGGACGATTATGTGCAGGCACTTGTGGAGACAGACTTGTAGGTAAGGTTGAAAATCCAGCCGACGAATTGCCAGTCGCGGTCTCACGCTGACTTGTAGGTAGGGTTGAAAATCCAGCCGACGAATTGCTAGTCGCGGTCTCGCGCTTACTACGTTCCAGTATTTCCACAGTGGCCTTGAACTTGTTGTTCATTGTCGCCAGTTCTGCGGCATTCTGGGCGGCCTCAGCCCTCGTTGCCTCCAGATCCCTTTCCATGATTTTCTTGTACACAATTCTCTTCTTCACCTCCAGCTCGCAGGATCGTGTGATCTCTGCGACATCCTCCCGAAGCTTCATGTTTGCATCCTTCTCGGCCTTGAGCAGTGTACATTGCGCAGCGTTCTTAGTTGCTTGCTGGTCCCGCTGCTCGCGGTAGTTGTTAATCCGCTCTAAACACTCATCCCTCTCTTTCCTTACCTCAGCCACCTCTTCCTTGCTTTTTTCCTGCAGCGCCTCAATAGCAGCACTCTCCTCCATGCCTCCCGACAGCTCGAACGTTGCACATTTAGCCTTCAATGACTTGAGCTCATCTCTGAGCTCATCTGAACTCACCCTGTACTTCTCAATGGTCTCATCCAGGGTACGGTCCGATTTCTCGACCTTTTGGAACGCTTCCTCCAGTTCTATGTTCAGCGCGGCAGTGTCAGATTCGAGCTCCTTCAACCGGATATCCCGTGCCTCCACGATTCCTTCCAACCGCTTAATATCTGCGACAAGGTCTCTCATATCGTTTTCAAATTTTTCCCGCACCTCTTCTCTCTCACGCTGATTCTTTTGGTCCAAAGCGTAGAAAGTGGTTTCTCTACGCTGAAACTTGTCCTTCTCGTCTCTAAGTTTGACTTGCACCTCTAGGAGCTGGGCCTTTATGGCCAGCAATTCTCTGCCATTCCCCCCACTAGACCTTTTGATCGATGCATACACCTCCGCATATAGATCGCGGAACTTGGCAATTTGTCGATCTCTATCCGACAAATTCCTATTCAGAACCTCAATATCATCAGTCATCTGATACTGTGCGGCAAGGGTATCATCCAGTTTTCCCTGTAGCCAAGCGGCCGGATTAGCCTCAGGTGTTCTAAGCGCACTATTAAACTCCCCACTCTGAGAGCTCGGCCAATGTTCTGGATGTTGCTGAATCTGCTGCTGCGCTTCGCTTGTTTTCTTATGGACATGCGCATCCACTTCCGCTGGGCTCATACCTCCTCGGCCGAGCATGCCTCCAAACACCATCAAAGCCAGTACGAATAGCAGTACGGAGGTGAAAGCCACGTACACATTAGCACCCCATACAATTTTATCAGTGGATGCCATTAACAACGACGGCCGCAGCAGATATAACGGAATAATGCCCTCCTCGAGCACCCCTCGGTCCATATGTTCCTGGCGCAGGCGCTTCTCTAAGGCTTGGATCGTCTCTCTAGCAGCCATCACTTCAGCTGAGAGTTCAGCATTGCGGGCTTCAACATTCTCCAGACGCTCCTGTGACTCAGCGAAATTGCCTGTCGCGCCATCATCCTTTATACTAAATTTGGCATTCATATTCGCATACGGATTGCCATCATCCTTCGGCTGAGATGTCTCAGGCTTTTCTGCATCGCCCGCATTCTCACCCACCACCGCAGTGGGTGTACACGCTTCCTTAAGAGCGCCCACAATGTCATAGTCCGGCCCATTCGCCATGGTCTCATCCAGGGCCTGTGCGCGCACCATGAGCTGCTTCTCTCTAAATATCATACGCATGTTCTCTGCCTTCAAGGCCTGCTCCTCTTCCCGAGAGGCTGTCTCTCGCTTCACCACAGCATTCTCTCTGACAAACAACCCCTTCTCCACCTCCGACACCGCCGCCTCTCGTTCAGCCAGTTTTTCAGTCAATTCCTCAGTCAGTTCCTGTGATATGTTTTGAGTGAGTGTCTCTGTTATGTTTTGAGTGAGTTCCTGTGTTATTTTTTTAGTCATATTCTTGGCCAATTTCTCGCACTCCGCACCCGCTGGTGGGGTTACCTTGTCCGCGGGTGCTTCGAGAGTCTCGGTGGGTGATGGGTCGGCCGTGACCATCTCTTGGAGGATGTCTGGCGGTAGAGCTGAAGCAGGTGGCTTTAAAGTGGGTAAGTTTAAAGTGGGTGGGCCCAGCTTAGTTGGAGGTGCTGCAGTCGTAAACCGGTAGAGGCTGTCTTGCTCCACTTTGTGCAACTCATCGGTCAGCTTTTGTACCTGCACATGCAGGTCGTACACCTTTTTTGTCTCTAGGCGCGCCGAGGAGTGGCACATGGCAACGGCACGAGCGGAATCGTTCATCGCTACTGCGCTGGTTATAGCCTGCTTGGCGAGGCTAGCCACGCACTCGGTATACAGGGCTTCAGTTTCGTTGAGGGCGGTATGTGTTTCGTTAAGAGCTATTTTGTGTTTCTCAGCTTGATCGTGCACTCGATGCTCACTGATATTGAATGCCTTTGCTACTTGCGCCAGTTTGGTGGAGGTTGCGTTTTCGCGGTCATTGCACTCGGCAAGTGATGTGTTGGTGAGGGTGTGCGCTGTCTGTTCTGCTTGAAGAGTTGTGTTGCACACCTTAAGATCGCTTTCCAGGCTCTCGACACGCTCAGCCGCTGCGCTCAGTGCCTTCTCCGCCGTCATCTTCTCGTTCAGAAGCAGTTTCTTCGCTTCATTACAGGCGGCCATTCTGATTTCCAACCCCTCTCCGGTAGATGTCAGTATGCTTATCTGGCTCAAATACGTGGTCTGGTTAGCGCCACACTCGACATTCAGTGCGTCGTAGGCTTTCTGTGAGGTGTTACACTCAGTTTGCAAGGCTGTGCAGATCTCATTCTGGGCCAAATATAATGCGTGCTCAGCCTCACAAGCAGTCTTCAGCTCCTTGATTTCGCCGTCCAGTTCCTTTAAGGCGTCCACTTTCTGCACAAGAGAGGCTCGCAAGTCCTGTAGTTCTGAAGCCGGAGCTCCTCCGAATGCACCCGGGTGTCCGTAAATGCTCTCACCACTGAAACAGAAGAATACATGTACATTTGAGCGATGAATTAACGGGATGTAGTGATAGAAACCAGTTCAAATAACAATTCACACTCGCATCTCAAGGCAAATACTTCTGACAGTTAAGACATAGTGTCAGTGACACAGCACGAGGGCAATACCAATGTTCTACACATAATAACAGAATCCAACAAAGTTCATCAGGCATACTATGGGACTCCCGATGGTGCTCGAAGCTGGGCTTGCTGCTGGAACCCTGCAACCTGGACTTGCGAACGTATCTCTGCAATGATCTCCTTGCCCACCCTTCGAACGGCATCGCGTGTATCTTCATGGCGACGGTCACTATCCCTGGAATCTTCATATCTGCGACGTTCCTTGTCGTCGCGATCTAGTTCTCGGCGCAGTTCCTCGCGATCGTGCCGATAGTACCGGTGACCGTAGTCTCGGTCGTTCACTTTCCCAGCTGGTCCATCGCTGTAGGACGAGTCATACGCATATCCACTGTCGTACCCATAGTCTCTTTCGTATGCAAAGTCTTTGTCGTATCCATAGTCTCGGTCGTATCCATAATCTCTGTCGTATAGATAGTCTCGGTCGTATCCATAGTCTCTGTCATATATAAACTCTCGGCCAGTCGGCCGGCCGGTAGGAGATTCATTATATGCTGACTCTGATCTGCGAGTGGATTTGGGAGGTCGCGTGGTATCTTGGTCTACCGGTGGTTGTGGAACTTCGAAAGGTTGTTGTGGACCCACTAAAGGTTGTTGTTGCGCCCCTAATGGCTGTTGTTGTGCCCCTGAGGATGGCTTTGGGCCCAGCAAAGGCTGTTGTTGGGCGTCTAAAGATTGCTGTTGCGGCCCTGAGGGTGGTTGTGGACCCATTGAAGGTGGTTGTAAACTAGGTAAAGGTGGCTTCGGTCCTACTGGTCCTTGTTGTTGTCTTGAGGGTGGTTGTGGACCCATAAAAGATTGTTGTTGGGCGTCTAAGGGTTGCTGTTGCCCTGAGGGTGGTTGTGAACCCATATAAGGTTGTTGTTGGGCGTCTAGGGGTTGCTGTTGCGACCCTGAAGGTGGTTGTGGACCGACTGAATGTTGTTGTAAACCAGGTAAAGGTTGCTTCGGTCCTACTAGAGCTTGCCGTTGCCCTGAGGGCGGTTGTGGACCCATAAAAGGTCGGTGTGGACCAGCCAGATGTTCTGGTGATGGAATGTTGAGAGTGGAGAGTGGTGCCTCCATATGTGTGCCCTCCACAGTTTGTTGGGGAATACCTAGTGGTTGTTGTAGAGCTCCTGCGAGCGGTTGTGCGACACCAGACGGTGGTTTCAAAACATGACGCGGTTCTTGTGGGACTTTCAAGTTACCAGCCCTGATTTCTTGCTCGAAGCGCTTCACTAAGAAGAGAAATTCTTCGTCATATTCAAAATCGCCGAGTTCTGTTTGAAGGTGAAGTAAAAGAAAGCCTGAGATCAGTATATCAAGCAGTAGGAATGATACAATTATATAAATTATATAAATACATAGTTCCATACATACATACATATCTACATACATACTTATATTTATACATAAATATACATATACATATAGATATATATATATATATATACATATATATATATATACATACTTACTTACTCACACATGCACATAAATACGCATGCATATACATACATATGCATACATAATATATATATCTATATGTGTGTTTGTGTGTATATGCTGATATGTATAAATATATGCATGTATGTATAAATGCATGCATGTATGTATGTAACTATATATATTATATATATATATATATATATATATATATATATATATATATATATATATATATATATATATATATATATATATATATATATATATATATATATATATATAATATATGTATATAAATATATATGTGTGTATGTGTGTTATGTGTGTGCATGTATGTCTATATATATATATATATAGTGTACCTACGGATAGTAAATCAAGATAAGTTGATATATGTATGCACATGTGTCTGATCGTACATACCACCTGAGGCACTTCCAACGGCAATATTCGTGAAACTCAGCAGGACTGCGAAACTAATCAGCAGCAAAAACTTAGCCAAAAACATCTCGAATATTTGATTGATAGAACAATAAACCGTCATATATAGAGGGCGATAGAGTTGTAGTGTGCTTAACCTTGTGTTCTAAACATAACAGCTAAAATAGTGTTCAAAGTGAAGTCAAGGGGACTTTGTCGACTTATATTTATATATTATTGGTGCTGATATGGATTCTTCTCACTCTGTGCTCGGGTAAATATGTGTTCCAATCTCAATTTATGAGCCTCTATGAGTCTATGATCAGGTATCTGTCTGACTCTGGCTATAGCCTTCTAAAATCAAACTCTCTGGTGGCAGTGGTGGCCTGGTGGGGTTATTATATCTCACTGTTTGTTTATATTATTTATTATTTTTGATGACTCTATTTTGTGGAGGCCTGAGGAGGAGGAGATAAAAAACGAGGTCCATTTCAGAGTCCCAGGCTCTACTGGTTTACAACATTTTTCTCGATTTTCAAAAAAAGCTCTATTTAATTTACGACGAGTACGATCAGGTTGAACGGTTATAATAAATCCTAAAATAACAGTTTATACATAGCCTTCTCTAGGCTATGGGTTATATATATATATATATATATATATATATATATATATATATATATATATATATATATATATAATATATATATATATATATATATATATATATATATATATATATTATATATATATACTATTATATACATATATACATATATATATAGCAATATGTATATATACATATAACAATATACATATATATATATATATATATAATATATTATAATAATATACAATATGCAATAATATATATATAATATATATTATATGTAATATATATATATATATATAATAATATATATATAATATATATATTATTACATATATATATATATATTATGTTAATATGCATATATACATATACAATAATATATATATACATATATACTATATAATATTATATACATATATATGTATATATAATACAATAATATATGTATATATATATGTATATATTATATATATATATATATATATATATATATACATATATATATATATATATATATATATATATATACATATATATATATATATGGTTGTTTTATCCCAAACTGTTTATCTCAATCTTTGTTTGTATTTGTTCTCTATATGTTCAATACAGCCGTCAATAGAACATTTTTTTTTTCAACCAATGGACAATTTTTTCAACCAATGGAAACGCTTTAGTTAATGACTTTGTCAAGGTTATAGATAGAGGTATTCTATAAAAGTTAAAAAATAGTTTATATCGTTATATATATATATATATATATATATATATATGACATGTATATATTCTGTATACGTATATATGTCTTTTAGTGCTTATATTCAATGTGGATGGATATATGTATGTGAATATATGTCGATAAGTATATATTTGTGTAAATATTTATGTATATATATGTACATACATGCATACATATATATATATATATATATATATATATATATATTATGATGATGATGTGTTTACATGAATAATATATATGATGTGTGTGTTTATGTGTATATTTGTTGTGTTTTATATATATGTATGTGTGTTTTGCGTATATATGTATATATAAAATATTTGTATATGTTGCATATGTCTATAGATACATATGTTATATGTATGTGTGTTTACGCATATATGTATATATAAAATATTTGTATATTTTGCATATGTATATGGTTAATATATATATATATATATATATATATATATATATATACATATATACATATGATGATGATGTGCGTGATGTGTTTTTTTTTTCTTGAGTATATATATATTGTGTCCATGCATATGGGTAATGTAATTTATATGTTTATATATATATATATATTTTTTTTATGTTTATTTATATGTGCATATACATATGTTGTATAAACTTTTGATGCTCATGTACAGCGTGTGTATGTAATATATATATATATTATATATATATATATATATATATATATATATATATATATATATATATATATATATATATATATATATATAATATTATAACATATATATATATATATATAATCTTATATATATAATCTGCACTTTGTGACAATGCGTACGTACGTATGTGCATAATATTTAAAAGTATGTTCATATGTATATATATAAAAAATGTATATGTGTGTATATTGTGTGTGGATTGCGCATATGGATCGTATCTGGATGTGTATATGGATGCACATATCTAAAATGGATAATATATATATGTATATATAATATATACATATATATAATAATATAATATATATAGCATGTATATTATTATTGCTATATATGTATGGGATATATAATATGTATATATATATATATATATATATATTACTATATGCAATTATATAATCATAATATGTATGTATGTATACAGTATAATATAATATGCGTACATATTATATCCATCTGTTTATACACGCTCAAATCTGTGTAATGCATGCGTGCGTATATATGTTATGTATTCACATCATCTGCATCTGGGTGTGTGTTTTTTTGTTTGCATGATTCTATCATAATAATAACATACGTATGATATGGATATGGTTATAAGATATGCACGTATGCACGCACGCACGCACACCATCATAATATACATATGTATATATATGCTATAATATATATATTATAATAATAATACATATACATATGTTAATATAGTATTTACATAATGTTTTGTCAACGCATTTCACATGTGTTGTGATTGCATCATGCATGGATAAATGCAATGCGTATGCATTTCTATTACACATGCATACATACCTTGTAACCCATGTGTATATATCCATACATAATAATAATAATAATATATATAATATGTGTTGTATATATATATATATATATATATGTTGTTTACATGTATGTTATATAATATACACATTATTATTGATACATATTGATACGTGCGTGCGTGCATGTGTGCATTGATTGTGTTTTGTGATTGCATGTTTTTGTACATATATATATATATATATATAAATACACACATACACTCCACACAAACACACACATATATATATATATATATATATATATATATATAATATAATATTATGATGATGATGATGATGTATTATGTGTAAATGTAAAATAATACATATAAATAACATATATTTATTGTTGTGTGTGTGTGTTTTGTATGTATATAATGTAATATATTGCATATTGCATATTATTGTGTGTGTTTGTATTTGTGATGTTCGTAGCATGTATATGCTTTATAGCTATGTTTACATAACTATAACATAAAACATATATACATACATATATGTATATATATATATATATATATATATATATATATATATATATATATATATATATATATATATATATATATATATATATATATATATATATATATATATATATATTGGTATATGCATGTTTTTTTTTTGTGTCCGTGTCTGTGTTAGTGTATGTCTGTATTTGTGCCCTGTGTGTGCATACATGTACTCGGAATGCATCTCAGTCCGACAATACAGTAGCTACGTCATGTCATATGGTTTGGAATCAGTACAGCATGGGATTATTGGATCAGCAGGGGTTATTCATATTGGTGCGAAGTCATGGATGCTGATTCGTACATTGCTTAATATTGTCCGTGGTGTGCGTACTCAGAAAACAGTACTTTATGTTGTGTAATGTCCACAAGTCGCCGTTACACCTGAGATACTAGTTATGCATTCTGCTAGCTAATGATCTAGGTCACCAGTGATATCTATCGCACCCACCTCCAACGCAAGGGCGTCCACCACTTTCTTATCTCTCATCAACATCTCCACCACATCCACATGGCCCTCGTCCGTGGCAATGCGTAGCGCACTATTAGCCTCGGCCGATGGGTCTACCCTCTCATCCTGCAACAGTCTCTGCACCACTTGTACATGTCCGTGCCAGCATGCCATACGTACCGCACAGTTCGCCTTATCCGACGGGTCCACGCGGCAGTCTTGTAGCAGTCTGTCGACCACACTCACATGCCCCATCTCACTGGCGTACTGAATGGCGTAATTACGCTTGCTGCTGGGGTCCACACGCGTATCCTTCAGCAGCCGGTCTACCACGGCCAGCCGGCCCTCCTTGCACGCCAGGCGCACTGCTTTATTGTTTTCTGCGCAGGGATCGACCCTCGCATAGCTCAGCAGCCGGTCCACTACCTCGAGATGTCCGTTCTGGCTCGCTATCTTGATGGCCAGGTTATCAGCACCCGACGGATCCACCCTGTCATCCAACAACAACTTCTCCACTAAGTCTGTGTATCCGTGCCGACTGGCGGATGCCAAGATGTTCGGGACCTCCGACGGATCTATACGCTCATCTGCTAAGAGCACCTCCATGATCTTTATGCAGCCTCCCTCGCACGCGTTGATAAGTGCTGCGTTCTCATTGGCTGACGGATCGACGCGGGTGTCTTGCAATAGCAGTTGGATAACTTCAAGATCTTCTTCTGCTCCCCCCAGGGCGCCGATAATCGCATTGCCATCCCAACTCGGGTCTACGCGACTATCACGCAGCAACACCTCAGCAACGTCCACATGGCCATTCAGGCACGCCCATGTGATGGCATGGTTGTCTCTCTGCGCCGGGTTAACACGCGAATCTCTCAGTAACAGCCGTACAACGTCCGTGTGCCCGTTTTCACACGCCCAAGCGATGGGTGCGTTCTCGCAAATCGACGGATCTACAGTCACTTGCTCCAGCAGCCTGCCAACCACGTCGGCATGGCCTTTCACGCTGGCACTCACTAGAGCACAGCACTCGTCCCCTATAGTTGGGTCGACTCGGCTATCTGCGAGAAGCAGATCTATCACGTCCATGTGCCCCCCTTCGCATGCAGCGGAAAGGGAGTTCAAGTAATATTGGCACTTTAGTCCTTCGGTATCGGTAGATTGGACCGGAAACCGCTCGTTGTCGTCGCCGTCTATTGTGTCGAAAGCTTTCGCACTCGGATCTGTCCGCGACTCTTTCAGGAGCAGTTGCACCACTGCTATATTCCCCTGGTACGCGCTTTCACACAGCATCCTATTCAAGTCCTCGGTGTGCACGTTTTGGAATGCGTCCGTATAAACAAACACCATTTCAGCCGTACCATATCTCGCACACGCCCAGATGAGAGTCTGGCATGCACTCCCATCGTATAGTCTCTGAAACACCAACGCTGCAGTTTGTCCACGAGCATATTGCGTTACATACTTCGCATCACTTGTCGTGATCTCCCGTTTGTCGGCCAATGCAATGTTGTACAGCTTACGAAACCGTCGGCACACTTGGCGCACGTGTATGTTCGTGCACAGGGTCAGTATATGTACCCACATCTCATCGGTGAGTACACGGTGGAGTGGTTCGTTGTACTGAGTCTTGAATTGATGCTGTGGCGTTTCGGACTTTTCACCGGCCGCAGGAGAGGCCTTACACATCATGCTGTGGATTCTGAAACAATCGGCGGGGAAGACGTTATGCAAGTAAATTATGAAAGCGGCTGGAACTTGATATTATGGATTTGATGTCATGTAAGTAAACTATGAAAGCGGCTGGGATGTGATATTAGGCACGTAAATTAGGAAAGCGACTGGAACTTAATAATATGCAAGTAAATTATGAATGCGGCTGGGACTTATGCCTCTACAGTCGAGAGCACAACACACTGAACATCTCCTTCCAACCTCAACAGTGTGCACGCAGCAGAGTAGTGCATTATACAACTCTTTCCAAACGACATTTATATATGTTTGTCAAGAGTTTCAATTGTTTGTTCACAGCACAAATGACTGAGAGCTAACTCTACCCAATACGTGAATACGTATTTCGGCTGCAGGTGTACTGCAAACCAGACCGATATAACTTGGCACGTATGGTAAAACAAATAAGGTTCGAATAGTAAACTCACAGCAGCTCGCTGTCAGATCCAACCTGCCATAAACAACTCACGAACAGAAACATGAAATTCGCCCAGTAGATGTCCAGAAAATATTCAATGCGATTTAGTTATATCGTACAATAGTAGCATATGAGATATTGAAAGCCAGTATCTATGGTCCTCGAATCTGGTCCTCATATTGCAATTAACAACTAGATAATTTTTTCTAATGTGCAGAGAAATGGATACAAGCCTGATGGTTTCTTGTTTTTTGGTCGATAAGGCACTCTTCCTTTGTAAAACTCCACCCACAATCAGATAAAGATGTGTATTGGATGAACATACGTATGCGCTCGAGATCAGTTGAATGTGTGATCGTAGGAATACGTAGCCATACACAATATATTACAATGAGCAAACCGCACAGTTGGTAAGCATAACAAATAATTGCACCTACGAACCTCGCTGACATCTACATTAGGTGTTCGATCAGTGCGCAATAGGCATACCAGTATCCCAAGATAGCCTCCACTTCGATTGAACTCCTTTTCCTTTTTATCTAGATGTATTGAAATAAACACTATCAAAAACTGTTCATATATATCTCGTATATACGAGCGTCCTAAATCCTTGCCTGAAGAAACAGAAAGTTTCGAAAGATACTATATGTACTATTGCTATGTGATCGTATTCCTAGCTTCACGACGTTGTTAAACTGCCTGACAAAGTCTGATGAATGAACGTGCAGTCCCATAGGGTTGTACGAATTAGCACTATGTATTATCAAGTCCCATAGGGTTGTACGTATTAGCACTATGTATTATCACTTCCTTCGCCCCTGACAATGCTCTTGTAAATAAGCATAAGTGTAGCTACCTATGTAGTACATGTGGCTATGCCTTTATATATAGGAACTATTGTAGCTACGTATGTATGTATTTAGCGCATACATGTATAAAAAATAATGTATATATATAGTGCTTCACTGAAAGGACGAAGGGGCCATTTCTTTTATTGATCACAAAAAGTGATAGCTGTCATCAACAATCTGGTTAAATTTAGTTTTTTATGATACCTGATATGAA
>LUCW03000174.1:17500-40000 GCA_001586965.3 Sphaeroforma sirkka
CATTCAAGTAGGTCATGACATAAATCAACATCAAATGTGGCGCACGTTCAAGTTGTGGCGTGCACTGGTGTAAGGTTTCACATGTATAGATGCAATCTCGCTTCATTCGCCAAGTATGGCGTGAGGTTGGCGTGGTTTATGGTGTGCACTGGCGCACGGCTTGACATATCCCGATGTAAATCTCGCTTTATTCTCCAATCATGGTGTACATTGACATGAATCAGGGCATATACGTCTGTGGGTCATAATGTGACTGTTGGTGGGGGTCGCAATGTGACTTTTGGTGCCAAAATTATCATCTAGATATGCTTTTATCGTATGAGCGGCTATGAACGTACCAAGTCCGGACATATAGCACTGACAGATACAGTACAAGTATATTGCGATGCGTTCATGTATACACCACCTTTCATCAAACATCTATATTCTAAAGTCGCACTTTTGATCCTTCAAGTATTTTATATATTTTTTCTGCAGCTGTTCTTTGTGTTGGCGTGATGACCACACGTTTGTCATCGGATGGGCCGACTCTATCCGCGTGGCTGCCATCAAGGCCAAAGTTACGGGCGATAGCAGGTAGGTGCGCAGGCGTAGGCACGTATTGTGCTGTATAAAGGTTGGCAGTCTGGTGGGTATTAGTATGTAGGTAGGTAGGCGTTAGTTTAGAAACAAGTAAGTGTTCGTGCATAAGTGGGTATGTATTTGTATATAAACAGATGGGTAGGTATTAGTAAGTAAACAGGTGGGTATTGGTATGTAGGTAGGTAAGCATTAGTTTAGAAACAAGCAAGTAGCTGTGTATAGCTGGGTAGGAATTAGTATGTAAATAGGTGGGTATTAGTATGCAGGTAGGTAGGCATTGGTTAGAAACAAGGGAGTATTAGTGTACAGGTGGGTAGGTATTAGTATGTATACAGGTGGGTATTAGTATGTAGGTAGGTTGGTATAGTATGTAGATAGGTGGTCATTTTCATGTGTGTTGGTATGTAGTTTGTTGTTCGTTGATGTGTAGGTAGTTAGTTACCGATATGCGAATAGACAGGTAGGTATGCATTTATTGGTATACAGATAAGCTTCGCTTCACCATCGTCCGCCAAGATTATTCTGTCATGTGTTCCATTAAACAGGGCAACCACTGGTATGTTTGTGGAGATCATCGGCATGTTCCGTACCGAGTACTGGGTGTGTGGTGTGGCCCCTTATTTGTCCGACAGCCTAGTAGTGCTGGCGTATATACCTGAGGAGGAGGCGGATCCTAGTGAGGACAGTGACGAGGGGGTTATAGAGGGAGACGTGCTGGTAAGATATATGTATATCTGTGGGATAAACATGTGTTTAAAGCGTGTAGCGTATATGACTGTATTATAATTCTGATCACTATACATGCTATATGTCTACTTAGTAGAGTATCTCTTCACTTGCGTACTGTCACTGATGGACATGATCAAGGAGAAAGCATCCTTTAGAGCTGACAGTCATACTGGTGGTCTGAGATAAACTGGAACTTATTGCTGTGATCTATTGGTACAATCTCATGTAGTAGCTACAGACGCAGGAGTATTTGATCTAGGCTAAATTTTTATCATGCCAGCATAACCAATGTTGATAAATTTTGATCAAAACTATCAGTGAAGGAATATCAGCACGGGTATATATTAAAACTCGACCATTTACATGCTATAAATACAGTGTATGTGTGTGTGTATTGTCATGTGCATGTGCATACATGCATATACACGCATGAAGATGTGTACGTAGTTCCCCCATGCACCAACAAAGCAACATTATGGACCCGAAGCACGCTTATTCGCGTGTTCTTTCCCATGAAGTACGAAGCACCTCGGATTTTCACGATATTGAATAGAGTATTAAACACTTCTAAAATAGCACGTATGCACAAGTCAAGCTCTTCATGCTATTGACCGATAGTCTGTTATCTGGTCTACCTTCAATATGTACATCTGTCTTCGTGGGCAACATAACCTAAGCAATGGATGATAGTCGTTATAGTCGAATAGTCTTGTATTTAGTCTACCTTTCTCATGTACGTGCATCTGACTTCGTAGACAGCGCATGATAAGCCAAGCATGATTGTTTTCGAGACTGAATGTTAACTAGTTTACCTTTCCCTGTATGTACGTTCGTGTCTGTAGACTGACAATGCTTTATCTAATTTACTTTTCCCTTGCAGCAACACGGTACTGCGCGGAAGCCCGAGCTAGTGATCACAAGTCTGAGCAACGAAGAGACGTCCTCGGACGCACTCTCTATAGTAAACTACGAACAATACATTGCCAATGACTACCATATGGCCTTTTTAGGTATGTGTGTGGGTAACACGTACCGTAATCTCGCACAGAGTCGTTTATGCATGAGTATGTGAGTGACGTGCATTTGTTCGGGATGATCACAAGTCTGGGCAACAAAGTGACGTCCTCCGTCGGACTCTCTGTAGTGGCAAACTTCTTCTTTGAATGGTATCATGTGTTTTTATTCACATATAGCGATCAACTTCACATGATCATGCATTGATAACAAGTCATCATGTTAAGGTATACGCAACTTTCACTCTCACACATGTACAAGCACAACCGTCGTAGATCGCTAGATGCCACATGCTACCTCGGCATAAGTACCTAATCTGCATGAAATTGTATGCGTGAACACACTTCTATATTTATCCCTCACGTCATGCTGTACTACATTTCTAATCAGCCTTACCATTGCATTACTAATTAGTATCAGCGGTACTAGTGATCTTTTTATTATTATTTGAAAGTCTCGCACAGAATTGTATATTTTCATTGTTAAAACACCTTAATCGTTCTCCCGTCCCTGCACAGAGGAAGAGCACATATATTTTGTAGTGTCGCCGAAGGACATAGTGGTTGCTAGGCAACGAGACAGCGATGACCACGTGTCATGGCTGCTGGACCATGAGTATGTGGCCTCGTGTGTGGAGCGTGTCTTTGGTTGTATCGTGTATTGCTAGTGTACGTATGACTAAATCTGTTGTGTACTGGTTTTTAAATCTCTTATATATGGATGTCTATCTTTAACACACACATGTTGTTTTTTATGCTGCTCTCATACATGCACGTCTTTGTGTGCATTTTTGTTCTACTGCACGTATGCATGCACATCTGTAAATCGTGCACCCGTGGGTTTTCTTTTGAAAGAACATGCATGTTTGTACTGTACACGTGCTATTATCTATGTGTGCGTGTATGAACGCAGGATTATCCCACCTGCGCGCATTAGTAATACCTGTGGTAGTAGCAATGAATTCCACATTCCGCTAGTCTACGTGTGTGTGTGTATCTGTCTGTCATCATCACATTATTGTATATATATATATATATGTATATAGATATATATATATGTGTGTGTGTCTGTGTGTGTATATGTGTGTGTGTATCTATCTATCTATATATATATATATATATACATATATATATATATATGTGTGTGTGTGTCTGTGTCTGTGTGTCGCTCTCTCTGTGAGTGCGTATATATATATATATATATATATGTGTGTGTGTGGATGTGTATGTGTGTGTGTGTGTGTGTGCATGTGCATGTTATTTTGGTATGTCTGTATGTATGTATAGTCAACAAACTTCCATGAGTCAAAAAGGGTATAGATCATATTTCAGTGCTCGCAACTATCGAGCATAATTGTTTACGTCTTTCTATCTTTCGTATTCGTAAGGTGTCTCTTTTACCTATGCAGGGCTATACAAAAATAATCTGGAGTACTGTGCTATATATGTATGCAAGCTATA
The DNA here is from genome assembly GCA_001586965.3 of Sphaeroforma sirkka. Classification (NCBI taxonomy): domain Eukaryota; class Ichthyosporea; order Ichthyophonida; genus Sphaeroforma; species Sphaeroforma sirkka. The sequence goes on from LUCW03000174.1 coordinate 21,286, forward strand.
TATGTATGCAAGCTATATATGTATGCAAGCTATATATGTATTGCAAGTACGACATGTGGGCAATCGCCGGAGTGTCTTGTATTCATCTAGTTTATACTCCACTTCCACAGGAAATACCCTGAGGCCTTGATGGCGGTGCGGGAGGGCGAAGAGAAGAAAGAACTTCGTGTGCATACGGTAAGTGATACGTACTTGCGAAGTTATATCTAAGGTTATAGAGATTTTGAGTCGTATCATTGTTCTGAGATAGTGATCATATAGAATACGAACAGTTATACTTTTCAAAGCTATATCGACTAAAATAATACGATGGTCATATAAAATGCGTACAATTATACTTAACACACATATCTCCGCTACACCCACAGATAGAGAGTGTGGGCGACCACTATATTGAGCATCTGCTGTCCTGCACGCGCTACGATGAGGCTGCTGATGTCTGTCGAGACATTTACGGCACAAACGGAGAGGGATGGCAAAAGTGGATAGACATATTTCTAAAGAAAGGACAAGCCAGGGTACATTTTTCTCGGTAGTGTACGGTTTCTCGTATGGTATATATTGTTCAAATAATGGGCAAGCCAGTTTATGCGTACTTCGTAGTGTGCTTATTGTCGCGTGGTATATTTTGAAGGATTACGTATTCCTTGTAGTGTACGGTTTCTCGTGTGGTATATATTGTTCATAAAATAGACAAGCCAAGGTATGCGTACTGCGTAGTGCTTATTGTCGGGTGGTAGATTTTGAAGGATTACGTATTCCTAGTAGTGTACGGTTTCTCGTGTGGTATATATTGTTCAAATAATAGACAAGCCAAGGTATGCGTACTGCGTAGTGTGCTTATTGTCGCGTAGTAAATTTTGATGGATTACGTATACCTTATAGTGTACGGTTTCTCGCATGGTAAGTTCTATTCAAAACGACACCTGGCGTTAACAGCCCACACAATCAATTCCATTACATTGTCAAGCGTTCCATAACACCATACAAACGAAAACTATTCCTGTATAGATACACACTAACTTTGCACTGGCTCGTCCTAAGCATTTTATCAGGCTATTGCGCCATTGGTGCCGACTGAGAACCCTCAACTACCCTCCGAGGTCTACACTTCTTTGCTGCTGAGCTTGGCTGAGGGCGAAGTTGCTGAGGTACTGCATGTGTTTGTAAATACGAAAACGTATGTGAATATGTACACACACATTTGCGTATACGTATTGACTTCTAGTCTACGCATGTACACATTGTATATAGCCGGGTACAGTTACCTGTCGTAATGCATTTCTACTGACGTGGCTTGAGCGTAAAGTGTCACAAGCACCCATCAACCAATCACGATAGCATGTCTCATTTTGTCCATCTCGGTGCTATTTCCTGGTTCTGAATTCAATTCGCATTTCTGAGCCGCAAGCTCTACACTCACCCTGAAACCAATACGCGGTTTTGTGCACAAGCGACACCACTTCCACTTAGTATACTAATTCCTAAATTGCTCAGTTTGCCACTCATTCTTAAAAAGCTCGGTTTTGCCACTCAATATACTAATTCGTGTTCCTGAATGCTATACACGTGTGTTTATATTGAACAGTGTACCGTATTGCGAGAACTCATTGGACAGTGGGACGCGTATCTCTACAGCTCAGCAGAGGCTAAGACCGCTGTGCTGGACAATCTGAGAGTCGCCGAGGGGGAGAGGGAAAGGCTGTTGAAGTCAACCCTGGCGCAAATGTACGTGTGTATTTATAAATAGTCGATAGGTGTGGTATCGTACCTGCTCGTGGAAGTGTGTACATGTGGCTGCGTTTATGAACAACCGGCGAATATAAGGCTGGAAAATGAGTACATCTGTTGAGATTCTCTCCCGCGCGTGTGTGTACAGGATTGCGTGTAAAAAAGAATGGTCATGTGAGATCATGCCTATTCGCCTTGCGTGTGGGTGAGGGTATGAACAGGCCGACAAGAGTGATGCTGTAGACATCTCTGTAAGAGAATGTGTAGGCGTGGGCCTAGTTGATCATACGAGATTTGTGTCGGTTGGGCATAGCATGTGCGCGGAGTGTGCCTGTGTACATTTTTATCGACAAGCTGCATGCATCCGCACGGAAGAAAGTGAAGTGATGTTGTCGCCTCTGTGCTCTCATATATATAAAAAAAAAATGTGTGTGTGTGTGTGTGTGTGTGTGTGTGTGTGTGTGCGTGTGCGTGCGTGCGTGCGTGCGTGTGCGTGTGTATTGCAAACATACTTCTGTGTGGTACATATCAACGCATGAAAAATAGCATGCACGTGTAAGTTCATGTGTCACGCCGGAGTTCGTGCTTGTGTGTGTGTACAGATCTCTTGCCAGTAGCCAACGAGGGTTGATTGGTGCTGGTAAGAGTCCTTTCTGGCACAGATGCATTTATATGTGTAGGTGTACATGTTAAGTAGTAACGTACCGTGGGATCGTGTGCGGGTGCAGGAGTGTGAATATACTGGTGCGTCTGTAAGTGAGGTAAACTTTGGGACTGATATAGTCCTTCTAGCTCGAAGTCGTGTATGTATACGTGGTATACCATTAAACTTCTCTATGTTGTAGTCTACGCCTTCGTGCGGGCCGACGTGTGTGTACATAGTAAAGGCAAGCGAGGGACTATCGAAGCCTGTCCTTATGCGAATATATGGGCGCGTACGGATGCGTACGGATACGGTAGATTATTTTTAAATTTATATGTGAGGTTTTAACGTGTATATCTCTGTACTTCTGCCTGCTAATGTGTATAGAATTCACAGGTAGGTGTCGTAGCGCTTTTTGTGAAACTGAAATCTCAGCATAAATATTGTGACTCCCCGTAGCGAATGTCCAACACACATACAATGCCTATCCATATCCTTACGTAGATACCGAGACATGGACAAACCACACAAGGCCGTCCCTATACTACTGGATCTGGAGGAGGGTGATGTACTGGAACTGATCTACGAACACGCACTCAGCGAACAACTGCTGGCCCATCTAGATAGACTGCTTGTACTGGACAGGTAGGTAAGGAGCAGGCAAGAGATCTGTGCTAAAATTAGAATCGAGGATTCTCAGGAACCGGGCGCAGAGACTCTGAGTAGCTGGCAGCACTTATCTACAGAGTGCTGGTTCTGGGCATGTATGTATGGAGTAATGAGTAGATTAACACTAGTGCCTGTTTCATCAATGATGATATGTACTCTAAAACTCAACATGTGGGAAAATGCAATAAGTAGGGATTGATACATTCTTACACGATAGGTTTCCTAAGACCTGTACATTGACACTATAACACCCCGTCGCCTTCTAAAGCTCACACACTACACACACAAACAGATGTATGCACAGGAAAGTTGTCTTTATAGTCGAACTTTGACCATGAGCGATGACATTACCGCAACATGACACTATAAAACAAGAACATCATGAGAATATGACCGCATGGCAAATGATGTCATAAGGATACTTTTTATTGACAACTCACGCTATGATATAATGTGTGCACAGGGAGAAGACTATACAATATCTGCTGGATCACAGGGAACAAATCAAGGTGCGTGGTTATGAGAATACTGTTGAATCTAATAGAGCTTGCGATATTTACTGTCTAGTGCTAGCGATGGTGATATCGCAACCAGTATTGTGCTGAAGTTAGCGTGAGCTCTAAGCGTTTTATAATCCTTTGAAGTATATGGACAATATGCGTTATTAGCATTGATTGCTCTTGCAACAGCGTATTGTATAATTCATCAAAATCAAGTACAGAAAACACACCACGCACCTGTGTTTTTTGTTTGTAAGCCATGTGTAATAAATATTGCACTAAACATATAGAAAACAAACTATTACATCTCAATTAATGTAGGTTTATATTATTGTTGACAAGATAAGTAAAATACCCCCCACACACATGTCTGATTAGTCGGGAACAATACATCCAATCATATTTGTAAAATTTAGAATATGGTACTCCATTCCATCTTACTATGTATACCGTTGTGTATTATTTTACGCAGGCCAACACCATCATAGACATACTCAGCACGGACCCCCTCCCCCCCCTCCCCCTGCATCTGTTATAGTGCTTGGAAACCTATAGAATGAAGGTCAGATATGGTACATCACCTTAGACTGACATACCAACCACCGTAATTGTTTATTGCAGGTCAACACCATCGTGGACAAACTCAGGAACGACCCGCTGCATCTGTTTTATTACTTAGACGCGTTGTCCTCGGAGGATCTTGCTACGGGTGCGCCTTTTCACGACCTACAAGTCGCATTGTGCGCGGAGTACGCCCCTGAGAAACTAATGGAATTGCTCAAGCAGAGCAACTTCTACTCCCTGGAAAAGGTAGGTATATTCTCTGGGTAGGTACCTGTAATCTGTGAGGAGGATTGATTGTCATCAGGATGTGCTGTACTGAGAGTATCATAGAGAGCTCGGGAACCGCATACTCGCATACATCGTGAATATACGCATGTACGTACTTTTAATGAAGTGGGATCTGCTGTGTGCGCAGAAACTTGATACAGCAGAACCAGCTCTGTATCCAGACGCTGGTAGGTATAAATACTCGCTATACATGGGATCGCCCGAAACGAAAATAAAGAACCACGTAGTCAGTGAGCTACCGGCATTTCCAATCGTTCTACAATAGACCATGATTGAAAATCCAAGTACGGAAGAGATGTTTATTGCAGCAGATTTATTGCATAATATATACGAGGGCTGAGCGTGTATAGCAAACGAGATGGGTTCGCAATTTATACGAAGAAGCTACACCAGTGGGAACTTTGTATACCTGTGGCATGTGGCTTATGAGGTAGTCCGTGATGAAAATAGCATGTTGAAGAATTTTAGCGAATTTGTATGTTGTGTACTCTTATTGTGAATATGTAGAACTTCGAAATTTGCGTGATGGGTTTGCAAACACGGATACCTGACTCGTGTCGGTAAATTCCTGCTTCATTTTCACCTCCGTAGAAATTCGCATCATATACCGATTTGTGCGTGCTTCCTTCAAATACTAACTTGTGTGAAGGGATTGGTGTACATACGTAAATGAGCATCTTCGCGCTCTCTGCAAAGGCACACTCTCGATGATGCGTATATGTGTGCGCACTTGTAGGATTGCCCATTTTATATGCGCTTTCCATCTTGATGACTACGTAGAACAAGTCTTTCACATGTCTATATGAGTGTTAATTCAATGGATGCACTACATACCCATATTTGCAATATCATGGTGATACTTATACTCTCAAACAACCCATTATTCATGTCATTTACACACTTTTGTGCTTGCACGTGTATAGGTGTGTAATTATATCAACATGCATACTCTTTTATTGACTTCACATTTATCTGTCAATATATACATAAACATCTCTCAGCATCACTTTCCTAGTCATCACCCTTCCTTCATCTATATGCTTATGCTCATATGCTTGGATACACCTACAGGCTTTGCAAGTGTGTCGCGAGAGAGACCTGGTGCCGCAAACGGTGTTTCTGTACAGTCGCATTGGCAACAACAAGCAGGCTCTGCAACTCATCATCGATCGCCTGGGGGATGTGCACATGGTACGTATATGTATATAGTGCTTATATCCTTATATCATACGTGAATATTCATATGTATGTGTAGATTTTCAATTGTATATAGTGGTATGTGTTGTGAGTATCCAAGTGTATATATTGTGCATTAATGTGTTCATAGCGATATGTCTTGTGGGCATCTGCGTGTACGTGTTGTGAATATCTACGAGTATAACTTGCGTATATTTTTAATTACTGAGTTGTGATGTGGGTGCCTATGTGTATACGTTGTGCACTCATAAGCTATATAGAGGTTTATGTTGCATACAAATATGAACTATATAGACACATGTGATGGGATGGTCGTGCTTGATCGCTTGCTCCAGTTTCTGTACAGCTCTGGTGGCGTGGTCTGTGTGACGACCTATGATGGCTCAAGTTAGCGTATTGCGTGTCTGTATGGTACTATATCTTGGTGAGTTGGATATGCCCCATAGGCCTGACATATATGCGCCAGATCTCACAACGGATAACCTTTGTTTCCTTTTTTTTTCTGTTATGTAATTGTTCACGCGGTGTCAACCTGCATGTATGAAAAGCTTTCAACTCATCGCATTGTTCCGTTGTTGCAGGCGATCAATTTTGCAAAGGAACAGAACGATGCGGAACTATGGGACGATCTTATAGTCTACTCGGCGGATAAACCAGGTAAACATAAAATTATCATATGCATCTATATCCAACATATATACTCTCTACTGCATACATAATGAATGTTATTTGATAGCAAAAGTGGCAATAAACCAAGTTTGATAAATTACTGTCTGTATTTATATCTAACATGTATCCGCTGGGCTTTCCTATTGTGTGTCATTGGATAGCCAAAGTGACATATGCAATTTATAGTTTTACCTAGGCCGATACGGTCTTTGTTTACTTTCATGCACTTCGTGTGAACATGAACGTGAAATACTGAATGCAATCTATTCACAGGTATACGGCATAGTATTCAAGTGTGACTGATTTCGTGAGTTTTCTATTTCATTGTCAACCGATAAGATGCCCCTATCAAAGTCTTTTATACTTACCCATCCGTATCCTCTCCATCTCCGTTCAAATTCATGTATAATCTAGAATTCATCCGGGGGTTGTTGAACAACATCGGAACACACGTCGACCCGATAGTTTTGATCCGTCGCATTCCACTGGGCCTACCGATACCTGGGCTAAGAGACTCGCTGGTTAAAATAATGCAAGACTTTAATCTACAGGTGCGCGTGTGTATCTGTGTCTGTGTCTGTGTTTGTGTTTGTGTATGTATGTATATATATATATATATATATATATATATATATATGTGTGTGTGTGTGGGAGAAAAGCATGCTTGCAACTGTTCTCGTTGGACGATTACGGCTCATAAGGAGTTTCGCTTATAAGTAATATTGAGAGAAAGGTATCAGAAGCTTCTTTATGCCGATATATTGACACTTACATTCGTGATACGTATGCGATTGATACGTTGTTCGGCAATCAGGTGTCATTGAGGGAAGGGTGTCAAAAGATTCTGGTCGCCGATGTGCTGACACTAATGAATGTTCTGGTGAAGCAGAGGCGGAGGGGCACGAGGTTAGGTATGTCGCTAGTGTAGTTTGTCTGGGTTTTTACTTTAAACTCATAAACTTGATTTGAATCTAACACGGTTGATGGATTACCGTAGCTTCTCCTGTCATTCAGGTATGCAGCGGTTGCGACTGTCGGAGTGAACCCTGATCTATCGGAGAGCGACTGTGATAGAATCCTTATCTGTCACTCTATGTAGGTGCCAGTTTCTTTGAGTTAGGTCCCTTTACATTTTCTCATATCTGGGTTATGGCGAATTGTCCCATTGGTTTTTATCCAGTCACCGACCAGTAGACCAGGCGGTCGTGTCCGGGTGCGTACCAATTCTTCTGCATACATACCTATCCATCCAATTATTCTGTATACATACCTACCCATCCAATTCTTCTGTATACATATCTATCCATACAATCCTTCTGTATACATACCTATCCATCCGTATCTTGATCCTGGGTCCCCTTCTCAATTTATTTTAGTTCCTGAATGACCTTCATGGGTGGCGTGCTTCACCTGTTGCTTGCTGTACTGTAAGCTTTAATGCCAATTTTATCTGGTTAAATGCATATTTGGGCCCTGTAGTACTAGGCTAGCAAGGATCTTCCATTGGTAATCGCTCGTCTTCGCAGCTCACTTTCACATCAATCCTGGATGGTCGTTTATTTTCCTATTTCATTCAACACATCCCATTATGTCCTATCGTACCCATCAGTATACTTACAGTGTAGCATCGAGTAGTTGGGCGGGGTTGTTATTATCAACAGACATGAATTTTTGTTAAATCGTATAATTATTTTGACTTGCTCGTATTTCTGCTCAAATTTGTTATACCATTGATTACGTACTTACAGGAGGAGATTCTGTCTGCGAGCTGTGTGACGGTACTCTGAGCAGCCACGGTATGTACTATCAGATACTTTATCTCGCGAAGATTGGCTATTTTGCTTGTAGTGATTCCTTATTCTCTGGACTACGCTCCAAATCTAGATGATAACAAATTGAGAACTGGGTCATGGTAGTTTTCAAGAAGAATGCTGTTGTGTATATCATCGCAAAGTTCATGATTTTTGGATTGCATACAGAACACCATTGATTGTCTTTCTGCTAATTCCTGATCTGATATCCACCCCCGCCTTTCTGAATATGTGATTGGATTTCTGATTTCGTATCACTCTAAATCTGTGTCCCAATTGTGTCATGCAGCTGGCTACCATAAGAGTTTTGTGGTCTTCTACTGCAAACACGTTTACCATCGGGATTGCATCCACTCGCTGCAAGGCGCCACAGACCCTGCCCCCGGAACGGTAAGTGGCTCAGTTTGATATATTTGCGTCTTTAATGTTTACTGTTCGTTTTAGCCAGACGAGTAGTTCTGTATACTATTCCTGTCTAGTTTAGAGGTGCAGGGTGCACAGTTTTTTTTATAGAACTATATACATAAATATATATATATATATATATATATATATGTTGTATATATATATATATATATATATATATATATATATATATATATATATATATATATATATATATATATATATATATATATGTATATGTATGTATATATATGTATATATATATATATATATATATATATATATATATATATATATATATATATATATATATATATATATACATATATATATATATATATATATATATATATACAATGTGTGTGTGTGTGTGTGCATGTATATGTATGTGTATGTATGTATGTATGTATGTATTTTATATTATGTATATATATATATATATATATATATATATATATATGCATATATATATATATATATATATATATATATATATATATATATATATATATATATATATATATATATATATATATGTCAGACATCTGTTCAATATGTTGAGGGTTGCATCTCCTTTCTCAGCCTCTTCGCCTTGTAAAGCTGGGTGACTAGCTTGAACGTCGTAGGTACAGAGTCATCTTTTTCACATACTATTGTATTGAATATTTGTTTGTAAGCATGTAGGAAATGAGTGTCGGCCTTGACACATACAAGCTGTGCCACTTTACCTGGATTTTCTATGTGGGTCGAGGCAGGATTTATATTATGTTTTGTACTAGAAATGGTTTTAAGAGTTCAATACATGGGTCAAACAAGAAAATGTTCCGGTGAGGATATCGCTGTTGAAGCTAAACTGCATTGCTTATGTTCATCCGTCATGAATAGTCATATAATATATATACGAACACGAGAAATATACTATTTCTATCGTACATAACTCGCACACTACCAAGACCGTCGCATTTATAGTATAACTCCATTGAATTATAAACCATACACCGATCACAAGCAGACAGCGGCCCCAGTAGCAGATGGCGATCCTCAGTTATACTGTCCACGGTGTCAGAGTGTAGAGAGCTACCGCGATAGTACAGCACGGTTTAGGAGACCCGTCAATAACGGGACTAATACCTACCAATAAAGGTAGTATATGAGCAATACTAAAGGGAATGCGGGATGCATATACACAACCAGGAAAGACCGGTGCCTGTAATTGTACACACCGCTTTGACACGCTCCACAGGGTTCCGCGATATCAAAGACTCGTACATAGCCAATGATACGTATAGACTGGCATATATATATCATAGGCACAAGAGCATGTTGTACTATTATGAACCAGGCAATCTAATGAAATGTGCTAGTTCAGGCCTCCCATTCAGAATCAAAGTATTGTGAGCCCTATATATGGGATAGGCACATATATGCGTGATGTGCTTATTCATTGATGGAAGGACAAATATTTACATAAACATGTGAACATGTATTTTACTCAATGTGTTTACACAGACATACTTGTATGTATACATATGTATAGGAAATATACGTTACATTGTTGCATGTATGTGTATTTGTATAAGTTTAGATTCTTTCATGTGTTACCTCACAACGTCTATAAGCTACGTACATCGTGCTTATTTACCCTTTGTCTACACCAATATTTTATGAGATGTAATATATGAGTAGATAATTACACTGTACATCACCAGCCCTTTTCCTTATCAGATACAACTCATCGAAGATATAATACTGCAGTGAGCGCCAGTAGCCATATATCAAACCGGATTTACGTTCTGGAAAGGTGTAAGTTATAAGTGTAGGCTGTAGCTATGCGTGAGTTTCTTTTGTATTCTGCCTGATTTGACTTTAGACGGGTCACAGGTCGAGCTTAAACTATTGGCAGACGGCATGTACCTGGTCATCGGTCTTGCAATTTGTCACACCTGTTGAAATATATCTAAGTATGCGAATAAACTAGGTTGAGTGTATCTAAGTATGCGAATGAACTACGTTGAAGTATATCTAAATATGCGAATGAACTACGTTGAGTATATCTAAGTAGCGAATGAACTACCTTGAAGTATAAAAAAATATGTGAATGAACTACGTTGAATTATATCTAAATATACGAATGGACTACATCAATAAATCATAGACAGTGCCTTGTACTTCGATGACTCTCCGTCTAATGCTGGTGTGATAGAAAGGATACTACACCTTCAGCGGAATAGATCTACTTCGTTGCAGCTTTAGCAAAATGATTTCTTCACTCCGTTCTATTTATATAATCAATCTTCTCTACATGAAGACCACAGAAAATCAACCTCGAGACTGCTTCTACTACATGCGAATAAACTGTGACACGCCTTTTCACACCAGAATAAGGAATGACACCTCTGCATGAATCAATTTATAATACCCCCACAAGTGATTCTCTGTTTAAGTGCGTTGAGATTGTGATACATGTCGTGGAAACTTGTCTTAGAAAGTAAATTGATTATATTTGTCCTAGAAAGTAAATTGATTATGAACCCTACGTGTCGGTCACGAGTGAAGCTGGACGTGAAGAGATGTAGTTGTTGACACATTCTTCACTGCGGGTAAATCGCGACTCCCGAAGTTTGGCATTTGCAAAGCATAAAAAAATGTAGTGATTTGACAAAAAAAAATGGAAATCATTTAAAACAGGTATTACACAGGTAGGTGTATACACATAAGATAAGGTACTTAAAGATCATTGTCAGGAGGTGATAGGTTGCACAACGAAGTTTACTCTACTCAACCAGCTCAGCCTTTCCAATTTTCTCTATGTACATTTATTGAAGCGGAGATATTCAGCTCTCAACAATCGTCTTTGGCCATGTGCAGCAATATTCCTGGTTAGAAAATAACAATTATTCAAACAGGAACTCCTCCGCCGCAGATACCGTATCATCTCTTCACACACACAGGCCCCTGCCTCAGCGCACCCTACACACATCTAGTCCGCGAAATTGCTCGCTTGATCGGTTGTGTTCAGTTTGAAGATGAGATAGATCCCCAGAACATACCCCACCGTCAGTACCAGCAGTGAACATGAGTCTACCAGCCGGGCGCATTTCCTCGCGCGGTGTTTGTCCGCTTTCAGGCGGTGTAATGGGCCGAAGAAGCTGTTGTAACAATCGCGATGCTTCCTCACACTGAATTGTGGGTAAGTTAGAGTACAGAAATTGAGCAGCGTGTCTCGGACGTTAGTATTGACATATTCCACAGGAGTGTGCAGAGGTTGCGGTGGAACGACCGTGGCGTTATGTATAAACGAAATATGGTCCTGGTTTAATTGCAGTTAGAAATATAGTTTGTAAGTAGTAGTTTGCTTCCTGGCATATGCAGTGGACAACGATTGACCGCTCCGTGGAAGAACTGTAGAATTTCTGTTAAAATACACTACAACACAGCTACATAGGCATTGCTCAAAAATACAAATGTGTACATATAGAACCAGCGGAACGAGGCGCGCGCCCTGAGGGTCCCCTCGAGCGTGTGCGCCTCGTCGATTAATGGAGTGGACGAGGCGCGGCAGGTAACAACGTGTGGCACACCGGCACCCACACCGGCACAGGTATTCCCCATACAAACATATATGCCTGTACGTATACAAATATAAATATAAACAGTTCATGAATAATGCCATATTGAATACGTAAAGTGTACAGATATAAATATAGCTCGACAGCTTGGTTTCCATACACCGAGCCCTGCTTGAGTCAGCATGGTTTCTGCGTCCTTGCTTACATTCTCTCGGTTGCTGTGGTGTCTCCTTGTTCTTCCCGAGTGCTCAACTTCTCGTCATTATTAGTTCCTAACCTGGCCCTCCGCCGTAGAAACCAAGTCCTGTGAAATCGTGGCTTTTCTTTCATCGAGTTTTCGATGACAACTTCGTTCTGAAACATTGCATCAGTTGGTGTGTAAGTTGGAAATGACAAAGTACTGATAGTCGCAACATATGAATGTAAAAGTTCCGTAAATATGTCAAGAGCCGAGTCCCAAGTATATAATTTGGTTCTATCCACGATCGATTTGCGAGAATACGAGTTGAAAAGCGTATACAAAAGGCATGTGCGATAACAAATCTGAATAAATTGTAACGATATCGATGTATATATATATATATATATATATATATATATATCAGCTCAATCTATGTACGTAATACGGAAAATTTCACATATCAATCCTATTTGAACCTATATGTGAACAAAAGAGTACATACGAACATATGTCTACCATATTGTAACACATGTACTTAATCATACATATGTACATATATGCATCTACCATATTCTAAAATGTATACTTAAATATATATATATGTACATATATATTCAAGTACTGCACATGTTTGCCTGTTCATATCCTTTATCAAGACATAGACGTGTATACGTTTTCTGATAAGGAAGACAAAACATACAAAACACGAAACATTAAATGTTCCCCTCACCTTCGTTTCATTCGCTGCATCTGTGTCTTGGTTGGTTTGCACTGTTCGTGAATACAAGAGATGAGCATCTAAAATATTCCCTTATATTATCTAAATAATACGTATGCAAGTATATTTGGAGTACTCAACGCCATCGAGAACCCAAGGTGTATCCGGACCCAGAAACATTGGCCGGTGACGGTGAACTATGTTTGTACGATGGGTGTGGTATCCCATGCATAGCTTTTCATACCCTCCATAAACATTGAGGCGGTTCGAGAAAAGAAATGCAACAGTAGGAAACCCCTCAAATATAATTCGATGCCAGAATATTTCGATATATAGAATAACAAAGAGCATTCAAGTACATGATCTTATGGAGGCCAATGAAAACTCTGATTGACAAACTCATGCGTTTGTTGTAGAGCAAGTGCGAACTGTTTTGAATGACAAGTTCGGTAGCTAGGATTTGGTGCAGGTAGAGTTTGCAAGCTCATGTGACTATACTATAATCATGTGAAGCCACATGTCCATTGTCTACGGTGTTAGGAATTTAGCCACAAACCAACTACACACATAACAAATACCCATGTGCTCTTGTGTCATCCTGCGTTATGGATACCGTAGTGCAGAAACTTACTCAGACCCGATTCGGTGCCGCCAACAGGGAGAGCCATGTCACCGTTGTAGGCGAAACTCTCCTTACGCTGCTTATTATCGATCAGTGGGCATGGGCTTGCTGAATATGGAGCAACGTGGAACAAATACTTAAGACTCCGAATAGTCACAGGCATGAGCTCCAGAGCAAATGTGGCGTCAAAAGTGGATTGTGTGTGTATAGAACACACTCAAATTGATAACAGACTGAGGCAAGCAATACACGCAACCAGGCGCAGGTGAAAGAGTGTATGACACTGCTTTGCAGAATTGTCAAAGTATAAAGTATCGTACGCAACGTCACCTACATAACATCAACACCACAGACGCCTACATAGCCCACATGTTCAATGAAAACGTACACGCAATGAAGCATAAACACAACCAAGCCGTACGTACAACAAGCAACGGTCGCACCAGAATTGGAGGGTCCGGCGGTGTCGCGATCATATTGTGCTGAGTTTTGGGAGTTTGTGACGCTATCACGAGGTGTCAAAAACATGTCAGACACTTTAGGTGCCAATGACTGGTCAGACGTTGCCGGTGGGTTGTCAGACGTTCGCGACGGCAACGGAGTTGGGGGGGCGGCGCCGGGAAAACGGTCTAATACTGAGCGAACATTGTACATGTGCATGGTTGGAAAGTAGACGATACGATAAAAAGTCGAGCGTCCAAATATTTTCTTTAATAGAGGATTTGGAGGGTGCGTATAAGTACATGTTTAGATATACATATGTAAGTATGTATCTGTGTGTGGGTGCGTATAAGTATATGGTTAGATATATACATATGTGAGTATGTATGTGTGTGTATATAGGTGTGTATGTGCATGTGTTTATACAAAAGTGTATTTTTAATTGTTCACAAGATGCAGTTTGAAAGTCAATAGGCAAAGATGACGGGGGGAAGAAAGGCAAGATGCCGCCGTCGCCTCTGCAGAAATAATCAGGGGCAAAGGTACGCAACTGGCATGATTGTAGTGCATGTAGTACACACCAAGTGTTGAAATAGAACTATAGGCGCGTTTCCGTACTATTCACACGGCAGCAATGAAGCGGACAACAAGCGGTCCTGGACAATACTACAATATATAAGTGTGGCTCGTACATGTGTTGGCTTCCTCTTTGGGTTGCATATTAGGTATGGCTGGTCTATGGGTGAACATTTTTTTTGGGGTGCGTTTTAAGTATCTGATGCATGAGTTGACTTACTTTTTGGAGTGCGTTGTATGGCTGGTCTAATTGTTACCTTACCTTTTTAGGTGCATTTAGATATCGCTGGACCATGAATAAATTTACTTTTTGAGGTGCGTTCTAGGTATAGCTTGTCCATACGATAAATTATTTCTTAAAAGTTGCGTTTTAGATCGGGCTGGGTCGTTGTGTTGACTTACTTTTTGAGGTGCGTTCTAGGCATGGCTGGTCCATACGATAAATTATTTCTTAAAAGGTGTGTTTTAGATCTGGCTGGGTCGTTGTGTTGACTTACTTTTTGAGGTGCGTTTTAGATCGGGCTGGGTCGTTGTGTTGACTTACTTTTTGAGGTGCGTTTGTCGTCCTTGAGCTCGTCGTCGACAAGATAGAACACACACAGCGACTCCAAAATGCATAGGAACAGCACGATGTAGGAGAACAGGATCTGTGTGGACGGGAAGACAGTCCAGAGGGGCAGACTGAGAAATCTGAACTAACTATACCAGATTGATATAGGGCTCAAACACTTAGAATAAACTGGAGGTCCGAATATGTCTGGGAAATATCCAAAACCGAAAGACACGCTTGCGGATGCCACAGTTGATATGGGTTAGAGCCATTGTTTGACAAGTGCCAGAAAGCTCCTCAAAGATTCAAAAGCCAAGACCAGCCCGTGTTTTACAGGTGAGGTATTAACACCGAAAGAACAGAATGCAACAACACCAGAGACAGATTGGTGTACTACTATACAGCCCCAAAACCCAATCAACAGCTGAGATGAACCCCCGAAGGAACAGTTTTGAGTGAAGGTACGAGCCGATAATGCGATAGAAGGACTACATTAGAACTCGGCAATTGCAATATGTGCAGGAACAGGACATGGCAGCGCAGGATGTGTGATCGGACAAAGCAGTCGAAGGGCAGAAAGAGACTCAGCAGCAACAGCACGATGTGGGGACTGGAATATTGAATATGGCATGAAATCTTATACATACGCATTGATCTAGTGCTGTAGAGTGTCATAGTGTAGACACTGCCAACAATGAAATGAGTAGAAGCCGAGCAGTGAAGCAAGGACGTAAAATACATGTAACCATTCCAGACATGAGAGGAGATGGGAAATGTTGATATATAAATTACATGCGGACGACAACCATGTAGGATGATTTGTATGCGCTTCAGCGCCAAATCCGTTAAACGTGGAACCATAAAAGGTTAAGCAAAGAAAGTGTGGCCACGCTGCGGACGGTGAATATAGTCTACAATGCCGCTACACGCATGCAACCAACTAATACTTTTAAACACCGTCCATTCCGGTACACCCGAAGCCTTATCTGCGAGAAACCAATACATCACATTGAACTGCGCATGCTGAAATGTAGGATCGCGTGAACTCAGACCGACAAGTCCTCGGCAACTGTCGGGCAGTTCCTGGTACCTTTGAACAAACCCTTCCCTCCAGATCTACAAGACAGGCCTTTGGCGAGTTCCGGACAAATCCGGCACAGCCAAACAACTAATCACAATAAACAAAGAAGTACCTGAGCGGCAACCAATTACAGAACATCTATAAGTACTTGAGTGGCAACCAATCACAATACACCTACAAGTACCGAGCGGCAACCAATCACAATACACATATGAGTACCTGAGCGGCAACCAATTACAGAACATCTATAAGTACCTGAGTGGCAACCAATCACAATACACCTACAAGTACCTGAGCGGCAACCAATCACAAGACACATATAGATACCTGAGTGGTAACAGGGGTGAAATACGAACTGGATGGCAGGTTACCGTTGATGACAAACTGCAGCGCTGTCAGAGCCAGGAACAGTGTTATAACCACCCCTAGCCGCTCCTCTAAGAACACTGGGTCAATCCTATACGCATACGTAAGAGGAGACGATTGTGATGAGTTTTGTTGTATCAGCTACTTTACTATAATATATGTATATATATATAGTTTCTTAAAGTGTTTAGATTTTAAGTGAATGGTTCTAATGAGGTTGACGGTTCTTTTTTTTACTCGCGACGTTTTTTGTGTGCATCCATGACTGTTGGTAGGCCTCACTCCAAAATCAAACACCTAGACTGAAGTTATGTAGAGTAGCCCTAGCTCTTCCTGTATTTGTACGGTGACTCCGTTCGATTTTTCCGTTTAAGTAAGCATTAGAGGAGTCAAATTGTCGGACATGCTATTTCTTACTTCAACGGAAAATTCGAACGGAGTTACCGTACAAATGTTAAGTATGAAAGGGCATGTCCGACAATTCGACTCGCCTAACGCATACCTAAACGGAAAAATCGAACGGAGTCACCGTACAAATATAGGAAGAGCTAGGGCTACTCTAAACAACTCCGGCCTAGGTGATGGATTTTGGAGTACACATGTGCTGTAGCAGCGGGTGTGCCACTGCAGTGTGCAGACCAGTAGTACGTCACGAATATAATAGCCATATACTTCTGGATACGAAACAAAAGAAGGATATATAGGCAATGCATTCAATCGAGCCGTGCATGGAGACCACGAGTCTGCTCACTATTGATGGGAGTGAGGTGCGTATCTGTGTGATTTCTTATGTAAGGCTAGGTATGAGCACTTCTCTGCGGTGTAGCTACACGTGAAAATACGAGTCCAGAGGCGTAAAAATCTACAAGGAGGTGAACCGCTCATTACTGTACCGATTGTCCTTCACACAAAATAGTGTTAACCCCGCTCTGTGGTATGTAGGGTACATATGCAGGTGTGTGAATAGACATGCATCTCCAAACATCACACTGTCCATAGGCGTGCATGCAGATACCTTTTTTACAGACCATCCACTTGTGAGCACAACGCTACCTACCAGTATATGGAGAACACTACCTACCAGTATATGGAGAAGGCCATTAACACCGTCAGGATGATTGGCGTCTGCGGAAGTGAATTGAAGATAAAGTCATTCAGTTACCGACTATAGCCAAATGCCAATACATCCGTGGCACATCGAGTACGTGTGTTCAGGCGCAAATACACAGTAGATAGTCTAGCATACGTTGAAAGTCAGATTTGTTTCAGATCTTCACTACTGCGACACACTTTAAACACTCGCAGAAGCAGGTCAACTACCGTACGTATATATCTCATAGACTCGTGTCTGTACAACAACAACCCACACACGCCCTTCCCCAATCACTTCCGTGGCACACCCATGGAAACTCGCACAGGTACAGTACTGCCATAGGCGAAAGACGTGCGCAAATATCTCACAGACTCGTGCTTTTAGAACAACATAACCCCCCCCCCCCCCCGCCCGGTGGTCTCTCGTTCTCGCTCTTACCAGCACATTGAAGACAAAGTACGACGAGTTACGTTCAACGATGATATAGATGTCCACTCCACTGTTTGTTAAGTACTTTGCAAATGAGAACTCGGCGTGGAACGGCGGCTGTGGGTCGGTGTCTGTTGTGTTATATGTCTGAAGAGTGCGCGTCATCTCCGTGTCGTCATGAGGACCGGTAATCTGTAACTTAGAGTTGCACGGAGATACAAAGGTGTGTGAATATACGTGTTTGAGACGAGAATATGGGTTATAAATCTTGGTCCAAAGGTGTGCAGAACTTTTTTTTTTTGTGTGTGTGTGTGTGTGTGTGTGTGTGTGTGTGTGTGTGTGTGCGTCTGCTGTGCACATGTATATATGCAAATACAAGCAAGTACATTTGTATGTATGTGTATGAATGTTAATATCTATAAGCAGGTACGCATGTGTGCATAAGTTTAGATGAAAACTTCTGGATAGTTGCACCTATACGTATTGATGCACATAAAATGAGCCCATTTGCATAAATATTTCTTGTGCCCGATCTAACATCACTTACTGGAAACCCTCATCTGCAAGTAACCCCACCACCGCCAACAGAGACTGTAAGACTTCGAAACGGTC